>LPNX011157275.1:8702-68369 GCA_001517045.1 Pseudotsuga menziesii
TTTTTCCATGGGCTCTTCCAAAAATCCTATTAAGCATCAAGGAAATGAACCTATAAGGGGTTCTTAGGCTTGCTGTGTCATATTCTCCAGTTGGCCTGGTTCAAATTTTTTTTCCAGGCATGAGCATCCTCTTGAGTGTCTCAACGAGATCCATCCTAATGCTTTTCAGCCAATCTTCAGTTAGATATGTTTGTGCTTCTGGAAAGTGGTAAGCCAAGGCTGCATATCCAGTGCTATAGGCAGCATAACCCTGTTTGTCAACATTCTCCAGAGTCATGGTGGTCACATCTGCCCTGGGCAGAATCCACCCAATCACTTCAGAGCATGGAAAGAGTTCAGGTCTCGTATCAATCTTCATTAATGAAGACCTATCTATGTTGACATAGATGTTTTATTCCTCAAAGCCGATGTCAGGCACCTCTGGACACGTAATCAATCTGTATATTTCTCCCCACTGATATTCTGGCTCTATACCAATTATGCATTTGGTGTCTTCATAAATATATTCCACTCTGGTGATGACTTCAACGTCGGGTTCTTCTTCGACTGCGAGAGCCTTCTTCTTTTGACGCTTAGACATTTTAAGTTCTGAGGAATTTCCTTGTCATGCACAGAAAAGGTATTTTAGGTTCTGCTAGGTAGTTTTCAGACAATTTTAAAGATTAAGATAAAAATATAAAGGTTTTACCTCGTCTGCGTTAAACATGATTGCGATTAACAAAAAATGAGCAAAATTCATTCAAAAAATGCTGCTGCCCGAAAAACTGGAACCAACTTAGTCCAACAAAGTTCGAGTGTGGGAAAAACAAGGTCTATGTCACAAATGAAACAATCTTGGGCTCTTTGTGTCAGATACTATATTTTGGGATGTAATCGGTCACCTGCTGTGGAGAATAATTATTTGTTTTGGATCTGTTGAAGAATTAATATGACATGATGGTTGTTGCATAAACATTGTCTTCTGTTTTCATGTTTTCTCTGCTGCAGTATCAATGAGAAGTGAGTTGAATCTGTTATGTTTTACTGATGTTGTTGTAATAAAATGATGATGCGTTCTATCCCACTTCTGTCACAATTTCATTAAATGATGATTGAAGTTGTTTTATGAATGATAATGCTGCAATAACAATGCTATGATGAATGAATGATGTGATCTGCTAGATATGTAGTTGTGAAGATGAATTGTGAGGACTGTCTTAGTTTCGTAATCTAATAGTTATGCTGTCGGACTCATGAATGCCATATATTCCTTTCCCACTGCCGAAAACTCAGTTCCAATAGCTCTCCCTTGAACATCTCAGTTGAGACTTCGTCCACTCTGCGAATGTTGTTGGGTAAGGTAAAACCTGTTTGGGCCAGTGCTTAGAGAGATCGTGTTGGTTGGGCATCGACAGAGTGAGAACCCCTGTCTATGAGGTTTTGTTGGTAGGTTTCACCAACAAATGGTTTCATTGCCGAGACCGAGTTGTGATTGAAAGGAGGATATGTTTTTGCATCCGACTCGAATGGAGATCGAGGGGTGGTTTGGTCTAAAACTACGAGAGTTTGCTGAAGCAGAAAATCAGAATCCAAAGCTGTCAACAAGCAATTGGTTGGCCAAATATATTCACGAAGGTCCCCATGAATGGTTATTCTATGAGTTTCCTATCATTTTGTATGAATGGCTGGCATAGTTCGCTTCTAAGAAGAAAATATTCCAAGGAGGAGAGCCGACATCTTGGACTCCGGAGCTGATCCAGGAATTACAAGAAACAGCCAAAACGGCATCGCAAGCTGTCGAGGTGTGGTTGGACAGTATCTTGGAGGGATGCATTACCAAGTCTGTAGTTGATACCAATAATTCATTTAGTGAAGCAGAAAGGGAGTTCTTCAATGGACCATGAGATATATTTTTTTGTCTCTGTAGCTATCTATTAAACAACGTCTCTGCGAAAAAAGGTATTATGAGAATGGACCAAGAGTAGTGGAACTCTGGTGTGCGGAGGATGTAGACACCACAACAAAAGGGGGGAGATGCATGGAAATGTAAGGGGTAGATGGGCATGATCTATGGTGAAAGTGTGAAGGTCGCCGAGGAAACAAGTGGTTGTACAAGAGGAGGAGCAAGGTTTCGAGAGAAGAGGCAGAGGATGGGAGAAGGTCCTGCTGCTATCGACCTATGATGTCACGATGAAAAAACACACAGGAAAAAATTAACCTTTCAGTAACGACGAGGATGACTATGCCTAGGCTACTCCCAGAAGAAAAACAGGCTTGAAACTTAGCAGTAACGTGTCCACACCTCCGTGCACTACTCCACCACCAGGAAGAAACACACATTCTATGTCGATTTGCCCAATGTGTCAGCAGCAGTCTAGCAGTAGAGTACCAACTGGAGGAAGAAGGACCATAATGGCGAGTGATGAAATGAAGTTACCAATATTTCATGGAAACAGCACCGATGACCCAGAGCAATACTGGTTTCTGTGTGAGGCGATCTGGACCACCCAACAGACTGTGGATGATGATATCAAGAAAAGCCAGCTGGAAACCATCCTCAGGGGTCGTGCGCTGGATTGGTACATGAGATTAATGCTAGTTCCTCAAGGAGGTACAGCGAAAACATTGGAAGAGATACATAAGGGATTATTTGAAGAATTCAAGAAGCTGAAGCCTGAGGCTCAGTACATTACCGAATTGAAAGAAATCAAGTAGTTCCCCAATGAGACAATTTGGGACTTTGATCAACGGTTTAATACATTGATGGCTCGAGTCAACTTCCAGATGAGCGATGTTCAGCACAAGGAGTGGTTCATCACCATGCTTGTCCCACATATTAGACAACCGCTAATGCAGCAAAATATTGCAATGCAGAGCGAGACTCTGGAAATTGCGATGAAATTAGAAGCATCATCAGTAGAAGAAACCGCAGTTAGGGTGAACCAGATTCAGGAACGTTTGGCCAATTTGGCGCTCCAACTTCAAGATATTAAGAAGGTAAAGATGACCTTTGGTGCACCTGGTGTCACGCGGACGGACACACCAAGGATACATGTTTGATGTTCCAAAATTATTTGCTTTCAGGCGCCCTGAACCCATTGAGCTGTGCTGGTGTTCCATGGTGCCACTTATGTCAAGTCAATGGGAATTGACATGAGAAATGAGACTACATGAAAAATATGGTTACCAAGGCAGAGAGTTTGAACTATAATTTTTGTCGGTCAGTAGGACACGATGACAAAAGCTATCGAGATTATGACTTTCTCCAAGAGAGGACATATGATTCATACTTTGTGAAAGGTAAGGACCCCCAGGCAATGCAAGTGCATCCACAAATGGCATAGCTAGCAGTGCAGGTGCAGTATACACCACTTCCCCAGATGAAGTTTATCCCATCACAAGCACAGCAGCAGTTTATGTCGTAGCAACAGTTTGCACCTCAGCCACAGCTTGTAGCACAACCACAGTATGCGCCAAGACCATAGTATAATCAGGTACCACTCATTCAACCTCAGCCACAATATGTTCAAGCTGCACACTATGTCTAACAGCAACCAAACCCCCCACACCAGCAGTTGGCCTAGCCTCAGTTTCAGCAAGAGGGATCCGAGGAGGATTCTGTGGAGGATTCATGGGACAAGGAGGAGGCTTCGGTCAAGGAGGAGGATGAGGTCGAGAATCAATCGAGTGCTATACCTATGGAGTATTTGGGCACTATCAGAGGGAGTGTCCTCATGCACAGTGTACATACTATGTGGATAGCGAGCATAATGTTGAAAATTTCCCTCAATTGATTGCAAAATGGCAGGTTGGAAACATTCCTCAGTTGTAGAATGCACAGACTCAAAACCAACCAACGTTCCAAGTGCAAAACCAACTGACGATGCAGAATCAGATCCTGCCATAGACTCAGAATCAGTTAGCGAACCCACCGCTGAATCAGAACCCACCACTGAATCAGTCCCAAAACCTGAATCAAGGATCGACGGTTGCCACAATTCAAGCTAAACAGCGAACAAAGGATGTCGGCATTGGGGTTGTCACTCACGTCGGTGCGAAAACTGGAGAATATGCACCGTGGCAACAAGTTTAGCTCGTTGGAAAGAAAAAGGTAGCATTTGATATTGTGATGGAGAAACACACCTCCTTCAAGGCCAGGTATGCAATCGGAAGAAATCTAGGTAAGTTCCCTGTTATTGCAATGCCGTCTGCTTTTGATCCATCTGTAGAGGCAGGACCATCGCAACAACATGGTACCTTGTAGCAGTTCTTTGAGAGTTGTCTATCATTGGCAAGGGAACCTGAAGCCCTTGTTGAGATTGAGAAGTTGTTGTACAACTAGGATAAGACATTGAAGGATTCTGCATTGAACTCCCTGCAAAAGAAGAAGATAGGTAAGGAGATGCGGATGAACATCCACATTGGAGATTATGAATTTGACTTAGTTATTATGGATCTCGGATCAGATGTAAACATTTTGACCAAGCAAACTTGGCAGCTGATGGGGAAGCCAACATTGGGATGGTCGTTGGTGCAGCTGCGACTAGCAAATCAGGCAAAGGTTTAGCCGATTGGTCACGTCTCAAACCTGGTTGTCGATATTGAAGGTATGAAAACACATGCTGACTTTGATGTGATAGAAGTGGTTGAAGATGGAGGCTCCTATCCTGCACTTCTAGGGATTGGATGGGATAATGATAGCATGGTGGTTATCAATTTCAAAAAATGGGTTATGATGTTTGAGAACCAGGATTTCAGGGTCATTGCTCCCATGGACCCTCAAGAAGGATGTTGGTATATTGAACCTGTGAGGGATGAAGCTGGTAGAAGTTGGGATTACGCCTATAATATCTCTGAAGAATATATCCACCCTACCATCGATGGTGAACTTGAATGGAGCACTGCTAGTTCTGCATCCTCTGATTCTGATGATGCTTTGGAAAATTGGAAAAATAGGCTGCATGAGGTGTCGTTCAGGAAATATGGGTTAATCACACAGTCTCTTCGTCGCGTAGCAACTGATACTGTTGAGTTGCCAATTTATGAAGTGTTGCTAGTGTTATCAGAATTTCTTCAAGAATTTGAAGCATAAGTGTTTGAACCACAAAAGGTATTGGCCCTAGATGTAGCACTGAAGGCTACCCCAGCCCGATGGTGGGAAACGCACAAGCAAATGATCCATGACTGGGGGTAGTGTCGAAGGTTGAGGATGGTGCACTTCGATGATTTGGTGATCTATCATGTTGGGAGATATGATGGATGAAATGACCCCACTAGTCACTTGATAGAATTTTAGGCCTTATGGGCACCACAACCTAAAGATGAGTGCGTCCATGCTTTTGTTCAAACTCTGGATGAGATGTCGAGATCCTGGTATGTCGCGGTACAACTACGCAAAAATATAACCACTTGGGAGGAGTTGTCTGTTTTCTTTGTGCAAACGTTTATTTTCCAGGATTCCAACCCAAAGGTACATAATCACTAGTACAAAATGAGGAATTAGCTACTACGTGACTAAAAATTCTAGTCACCACTGGTTTTTCAAGTGATTTACTACTAAATATGAGCAATTTTGATTGACCGAACTATTACGACTAAAATTAACGATTAATTTAGTCACCAACTAACAAATATGACTAGATAATAAGTGATAGAGTTAAAAATGACTAACATAAATGACTAATTTAGTCACGGCATAAAAAAAATGACAAGCTAGAAGAATATGAATTAGTCATTTATGTTAGTCATTTTTTATTGTTACTCCAACAATGAAAAATTGCGATTTTTGGACTCTAAAAAGTTATGTAATGGATAAATGGGGGCTTCCAATTGTCTTCCCAAAGGTTGCAATTCATTAAATAACTAAAATTATGACCCCTTTCACAAAACTTTCCTACGCATATGTTTTCATAGAAAACAACTCTATGTTTGATGAACTAGGAAAAGGGGTTGTTGATTCATAAGAAGATATGTTCGTCTGGATAGAGTCTTAGGAAGATGAGGTATTATATCCCCCTCACAAGCACATTCACTTTAATTTTTTCATGTTTTGTATCTTCAAGGTTGGTATAGTTTTTGAGATGGAGTTCTCTAGACCTAACAATAAATACCCAATCTAATATTATACCAATAATTTATGGTCGATAAGTGAAACTTTTTGAAAATCCCAAACAATATCAAATACAAATATTACAAAATATACCATTATTCATTATATATATAAGAATAAAATAAATGATGGAAAAATATATGTTTATTATATTGACCAAACCCATCCATTTCTCCATATAAATCGCTCATACAATCCCATGCTTCATTTTACATTCATAAACAAACATATGCTATAGTTCTTTGCATTTTCAACAAGTTTACTATATTGACCAAACCCATCAATCTCTTCATATCAATCACTCATGCAATCTCATGTTCCATTTTACATTTATAAGAAAATATTCAACTTGGTAAAGACGAATTCACACATGGTGTATATATATCCAGCATAAACCTTGATTAATTTTGTAACTTTGTTTTTATTCTTCAACTTCGTAAAAAGAAATTCACACATGGTGTAGATATGTGCGTCTTAAACACTGATTATTAGTTTTGTAACTTTGTTTTATTTTAGTGCAAAAAGTTAAAAACATGTAAAGTAAGTTTTAATTTTTTTTTATTACTTTGGAATATTTATCTTGTTACAAAGGAATAGTTTGTTCCTATACCATTAAAAAATAAATTGCTTTTCTAAAGTAATATAACAAAAAGGAATGAAATAAGTTGTTTCACATCTCTCCTATATATATTATAATCATTAATTCAAGTAGTAAACTCCCTCTCACCGTTCAAAATTGAACCCTTCCCAGCCCTTCCAAAGGGTTCTAGCCCTTCCTAGAAGTGTAAAATTAAAATTGCCATTCAAAAAAAAATAAAATCTGAATTTCACCCTTCCAATTAAGAAGGACATAATTATATCAACATTTCAATAGAAGAGCAACATTTGAAATTATCCATCCATATAAATTTCTCAAGATGTTGAAATTCCTATGCTATAAATTTCTACTCATCAATCAAAATATTGGAAATATCATAAAATTATAATCACTCACTCACTCACGTCATGCCCTCAGTGTTTAGCTGTGCAATATGACCAATGATCACTGACGACTACAAGGCACTGGCCACCAAGATGTGACTTTGAATCCCAAGTCATTTGTGGTTTCACTCTAAAGTGTGACAATGTGTCAAGGATTACAACCGTAATAACAAAGAACAACTACCAGTCTACTACTAGGCCCGAAACGAGCCCAAAACTTTGTGCCTACTATCTATGTGAACTTGACTACCAATGTCCACTCGTTTTTCATCAAAATGAAATTCAAATGGCCATTTTGATGAACCCTCCTCTACAAGATTTCATTGTGTGCATGAATATCACAGACGCACGACAACTATAAATAACACTCAATGCATGCAACTACAAATAATGGCATGCTTCTACGATCACACATTATGCAGAGGTGGATTTATGCATTGATACAGAGAGGTGTCACTAGGCACTTGATATAGAAAAACAATGAGCTAGAAAAAAAATTCGACCAAAGCACCACAATGGTTATTAAGAAATTTAAAATACCAATTTTTGCCTCAAGAATAGTCTTCAATTTGATGGGTGACATGATCATGATGTAATCTCCCTCCATCCTTCCAAACATTTGTGGTTTCTCACAACTTTTTTCATGGGCGCTCACCAACAAAATACATATAAAAATTACTTGTCTTTACATCATCTTCTCTTTAAATCCTCATCTCATAGACATAACTAAGGATTATTATGCATGCACATCCTCACCTTATAATATCAATTGGGTCAAGGCACAGAGACATCCATAAAATATGAAATGTGTCAAGACACAAAGAGTAAGAGACAACTATAAGTAAGTCTTATATTAAATTTACTATATAAGTCTTTAATTGACACTATCAACTGAGATTTGATACGTTGGATTGTCGTGATATTCTTTTCACTCCTTACCAATGTGATATGAAAGGCATTCTTTGAAGGTGAAGTCCAGAATTTTACATCTTCTTCCTCATTCTCATGCCTTTTGGTAAGACAGTGAGGAGGATAGTGACCCACACCAACATGTAAAATGGTTTCGACATAGAGGTAGACAAATTAATTGTTTTCATTAAATAACTTAAATTTCCTACCCGTGACTTTTAATTCACTGAATCGTGGACTGGTAATAAACACAACAAATTTTAGAATCTTGAGCTCTTAATTACTCACACCTAGAACTTTCTCAAAGCATGCCATTAATAAACTTATTTTGGTGTTCTAGTTCACTTTAAAAGGAACATTGTTGAGACTTAGACATGCAGTGAGTTGCAAGGCTTCAATTGACTTGGGCTTGATTCCATTGCCCCTCCATCCCATAAATGTATTTTGTTGCATTAAGTGTTAAACAACAAAATTTGATGCCTCGGCCCCAAAGATGATATCGTTGCTAACTTGCTTGGTATGCGGTATTTTTTTTAATGTTTATTTAGTTGTGTATTATTTTTTCTTAGGTGCCCAATCCCATCATTCTTACATCACTTGGGATTGGAGTGCTACCCTCTCTCTAGTTTGAATTAAGTTTTTGGTTGTATATATTGGTTGTAGTTTTATTATAGCCTTGTTTTGCTTAGTGGCTTCCTTTTGTACATAGTTAACAGTAAGTAATTCTCTCTTGGTTCTTGTTTTTCTTGAAAACTATATCTAGTTACGACATTTTGCACTATACATAAGATCAAGTGAATTCCTCAATATGGTTATTGCATAGTCTAAATAGGTTTTTTTGTATAATGAAATGTGCTCCAACTTGAAAAAAATACTATAGAATAGTTGTTATGTTACTTACTCTAAAACTAGTGTTACATATTTGTCAAATTAATACATTTAAATTAAGTTTTATTGAAAATATGTCATATTTTTGTATAGATATTAAAAGGTACTCAAATCTTTAAAATTGTAAAAATTTAAATATATAATATTTATTTTTTTCATTTTTGAAAAAAATAATAATTAATTAATACTTGTCAAATAAATTACAACTATTTATATTACCCTTCGTCTTTAAAGGGGTCGGAGAATAAAACTATTTATATTGCCCAGACAGCCTTGAACCTGATGTTCTATACCAGTTAACCACAGGAAAAAGAAGTGACTATATAAAATAAATCCAACAGCTGATGGTTTTGCTAGTTGGAGAAGCGTTAAAAACACTGAAGTAGGGTCCAAGGTTGCGACGGAGGAATGGCAACGGGGCATCATGAACTATACTCCCATAGATGCGCTACTGTTCGCTCGGTGCGATGGATTGGAACGAAGTTCAGTAATTTCCCCACTTTCGATGGCCTTATCCCTTTCAATATCTTTTTTAATGACATTGAGCTTAATGTTGTGGAACATCAACGGTTACCTCTTATGGATGTTGCAGTAAAACCTACTCCTGCTCGGTGGTAGGCTACCCATCGAAATAATTTGTATCTCTGGAATATGGTTAAATCAGCTCTGTTATGTAGGTTTTATGATTTAGAGCTGAATCACATCTCAATTGTTCGGAAAGAAGGTCGTTGAATCATTCATCTTTGAAGGGCTCAGAGAATAAATGCCCTTCCAATTGAAATTAAGACCCACCCTTCAAATTCGATCATTGGTTACAAGTATATACGATTCTTTGACTGTCCAACTGAAGCATCTTTGTACGAGTGAGAGAGTGCAGATTCACACCCTTCCACTTAGTGCCGCGTGGATGCCCATTTCTCAGACCAGTCAGGACTCAGGGCCTTCCCTAGAGTCGAACTCGCGATAATCTTGGGAGTATTTTGGGTAAACGCGTTGATATAAATGGGATTCCGCTTTTAAAAGCTGTTGCTATGACTCTGTGAGGTGAAGAGAAGTCTGTAGAGAAGTTATATGTAATTCCCCTGTAACTGCGAGTGCTTGTAGTTTTTTGTTTGTGGGTGGTTTGGGAGAGGTTAGTGTTTATTCCCCTGTCGCTGTGAGTGCTGGCAGTTTCAGATTTTAGCTTCGAATAAGAATGTGGAGCGGTGGTTCATCTTCTCAACAGAATGAGGAAGGCTGGGAAATGGCTTCCTCTCACAAGGCAAAGAACCGGGCCCCTCCAACTGCTGCTGCAAACTAGCCAAGGGGCAGCACTTATTCTACTGACAGGCCTGGAAATGGAGCTTGGAAGAGCAGAGGATCTTATAATGTTGATGACCAGAAGACTGGCTGCTGGGTGAACCCTAGTAGCGATAGAGACCAGGGTAATAAGCAACGGGGATGGAAGGAGTTGGGGAAACCTCAGCAGAGGAATGTAAATCCAGAAAATAGGACCACTACAGCAATAAATGTTGGTGGCTGGGATCAATATGGCAAGGCAAATAAAGTAACGCAGGGCAGTTGGAGGCCCGATAGCTTAGTGTCTACTCATGGAAAGATGGGCAGGCTGGATCTTGTTGTTCCTCCCCCACTTGCAAATGGTTGGACATGGGGAGGCACCAAGTTGAATTCTTCAGTGGCATCGCCACCGCCTGGAAAAATTGCTCGACACTGTAGTGCAAAAGCTACTGAAGGGAAATCTGAATTGGGAAGTAATATGCTATCTATGTTGGATTTAGAGACGTCTAATTACAATAATTAGGTTGGACATACGTGCATTATGATTATGATATCAAATACTGTCGCAAGATTACATCTATGTAATGATTAAAATATGCCAAACAATGTGATTAATTAAGTCTTGGCATTATACGTATTTAAATAAGGATTTGGATACAAATACATATAGAATAATGTTAATCAATTATAATTGTTAATGGACCGATTATAGTTGATTAAAATAATAGCAGTAATAAATTTGAGCTAAATAAGGAAATCAGAATTTATTCTGATTTATTTCAGTTTTTTCTGAGGTTTCCCGATTTCAAGATTTTTATAAAAAAAAAAAAATCGGAAATTCCAGATTTCTTTTCAGACTTGTTTCCCAAGTATTAGCTAAGTTTCAGCTGCCCTAGGATTAGGATTTTTCCTTTGGCACTGCTATAAAAGGGCTGAGTCTCCAAGGCTTGCAATAATCCAGAAAAATTGTCTGCTCCATTTGAAGACAGGATACTCTCCAGAGAAAAGGATTGCAAGCTTTTGGAAGGATTCGAGAGCCAACAACTCAAGTCAGACCAGGAGCGTATCAAGTAAGTTCCGCTGTGCATTAAGCTTAATTTCTAAGTTCCGCTGTGCATTAAGTTTAATTTCTTGCATAAGAGTAGATCTTGGTTAGGGTTTAAAGTTTTTAGTTATACCCACAATTAAAAACCCATCAATCTAAACTTCTTCCTTTTGAGCAATCAGTTGAACCGTCTAATGAAACAAGCAGAGCTGGCTACCAGTCCAGTGATAATGAAACAGATATTGATAATCTTGACAGCAACAAGGATTTAATGATCAACGATGACTATGATTCTGAAGGAATTAATGTAAGCCATGAAACTCGGAAGAAGAATAAGTGGTTCAAGAGTGTTTTTGAATCCCTGGATAACCTTAACCTTGAGGAGGTGAATGATCCCGAGAGACAGTGGCATTTCCCTGCATGCAGAGCTGGGGTTGGGGCTATTAACTGGTACAGCAGTATGCAACCTATTTTATCCCATGCCAAAACAATCATATCAAAGAGGGTCAAGGTGCACCGTGAACTAGTGCAAGTACTGGAAGAAGAGTTGAAAAGGCGAGGAGCTGCATGCGTAACTCTCGAGGAGATGTTTAGCAAGTAAAAGGGCTTGCGAGAGACGGTCAACGATCAAGAAATTATCTAGCCTCCTATGGTTATTATTCAGAACAATCTCCTTGATCAAGATGAAAACGAACAGGTATGTGCTGTAAGCTTCATATTTATTTTTTCTAAATATTTTTACATGGAGTTGACGCATTTGGAATGCCATAGAAACCTCATGCTATCATGTTTATGGCTGCTAGTGAAAGAGATGTCAATATGGTTCTACAATTTCTCCATGTATTGTAAGAATTTTGGCACCTGTTCATATACATGCAATTGTTCATATACATGCAATTCCTGATGAGTTTGTTTCTGACCTCATAATTTGGATTGAGAACACAATTAATGCCCAGCAAGTAGTTTTGTATATTAATCAAGAGTCAAGATGTTAAACCAAGCAATGCAATTCCTGATGAGTTTTTTTTTTACCTCATAATTTGGATTGAGAACATAATTAATGCCTGACTAGTAGTTTTGTATATTAATCAAGAGTCAAGAGGTTCAACCAAGCAGTCCCGTGTATATCTTTTAGCAGTAAGCTAAACTGCTTACTCTAGTATTTCTGTATGTGTGTGTATTATTGCGATGTGACTATATTATGTAAAGGTTGCACTATCGAATTGTATAATGACATATGCAAAAGAAAGCTTCATATTCAAATTGATTCATCCACTGTAACAGTAGCACATAAGTAAATAGTGTTGAGGTTTCTAGGAGAAGAGCCTACTTGGAAAGTACTAAACTTAGCATTACAAAGGAGAATAAGTCAGACATGTAATGATGGTGAAAGAAAAGCCAACACAGATACATATCTTTACATGACAAGATGAAAAGTAGAAATGCTACTAAGAACAATGTCATTGTCAAAAAAAGCAAGTGAACCTCATAAGCTTGAAACACACTTATATTGCCAGCTGTTAAAAACTTGAGAAAATTATATAAACTAAATGCAGTGTTTCCATATTCAGTGATAGTTTTTTACACTGACTTGAGAAAAACTACAGAAGCTCCATTAAGCATGAACTACGCATTAACAAGGACAACTCAAAATGGGAAACTTTTTGAGGTATGGCTCATTTATTTTAAAAAATTTAAATATTATCATACACTCATTTCAACCCCTAAATCTGGAAAATGTTGCATATGACTCATTTCCACCCTCAACCTGTAGGGTGCAAGCATGCATGCACCCTCAACCAAAGAATTGTGTGTGACAGCAGCTATTGTGCTTCTCCTAGAGGTGTCTTCACTGCTACACCCGCATCCATGGAAGTAGTCATCCTATAGATAGACGAGGGAACCACCAATTGCATAGGTGTTTATGTTAGGAAGATTGTATTTCTAGATAAGCAAATTTATTAGAAGTGTAAAATTGTAGTGGTCAAGCTGCTGTGATTGCCCCTCTTCAAGTATTCAGTGGATTTGGACAACAGTGTGTTGTATTAGTTGGTGCAACAAAGCACCATTCTATTGTTGCAACTGTTGGAGAGGAGGTGTTTACTTGGGGATCAAATCAAGGTAAGTGACATCATGATCTAGATTCATATTTTGATTCTCTCGTTAAGATGGACCTTGTTGCCTATATTATGAGACTAAGTTATTTTTGAACACTTTTGTTTGTTTGTTTCTTGTTTTGAGCTTACTGGACCATGAATTTGTGCTATATATAATTTGAAATATTCTATTTCAGTTTGTATCATATGCATGTGCTAAGTATATTTTCCAGAAATGCTCAATCAAGCTGAAAAGGGTTAAAACATTTGTTCTAAAATCGTCTTGTGATTGAGAAACTCAAGTGTTCTGATTTGCCATTTTCTGTATATATTTTGACTTTGGTCATGAGGATTATGTTGCTCTACGAGCGAGGTGATTGCATTATTTTGCACATGTTTGTTATTCATTTTTGAGGACCTGTGGATATACAGAGTGGAGGATTTCATTTTCACGTTAATGAATTGAGTCATGGTTTATTTGTTTGAGATTGTAGGAATTCTCATTTACAAGTTGATGAATAAATCCATGGTTTATTTATTTTTCTTGTTGTTTCAGAGGGTCAACTTGGATATACCTCAGTTGATACGCAAGCAACACCTCGCGGGGTTAGTTCTCTCAAGACAAGACTCATTGCAGTGGCAGTAGCTAATAAGCATAGTACATCAATAGCCGAGTTTGGAGAAGTCTGTACATGGGGATGCAACAGGGAAGGTCAACTTGGTTATGGCACTTCCAATTCTGCATCGAATTATGTTCCCTATGCAGTTGAGTCTTTGAAAGGTCAATGCCTTGTGGCAGTCTCTGCAGCAAAGTATCATACAGTGGTTTTGAGATCAGATGGAAGGGTAAGCCCAAAATGAGCTGTGATTGAATTGGTTGGCAGCTTGTACAATGGATAATAGTGCTAAGTACGTGATTTTTTCCAAATTCATAGGTCATGTATGTATGTTAAAGACGGTTTATTTAGTATATAGTTTTATTTATTGTATCAACCTAGCTACTTAAATACTTGAATGATATCTAATTCTGTAATATTTGATAATATTCTTCAATGAATGGTTATGTTTATTTAATTTGAAAATTACTGGTCAATTATCTTTAATACCTGTAAAAGAACAGCCTAAAAATCCATATGAAAGCCAAATAGTTGTGAAGTTTTCGTAAGAATGTCCACGATAGGAGCTTCAGAAATCAGCCATCCTTCAACTTGCTTCTCAAGTGGTGCTTCTAGATCTAGTATTCTTCCTGTTTTATGCTTTCCATTTTGCATCTATAATTGGCAACTCCATCTCAACCAAGTCTTTATATTAATCCAAACTGTCTAGTTCTTCAATCAGTCCTGTCATATGTTGAACTTGATACAAGGAAACAGTAGTGCCTACTATGTCTAGTGTCAACTTCTTCCTAATTGATCATATAGCCTAGAAGCCCCATTCCTGTAACTTAAGACAATAATTTGCCTTATCAAATCTTTGACTTAGATCAAAGACCCTCTGTCAAATTCTCAGAAAATTATTCAATAGCTATACCAAAATAATACCCTGATCATAACTTGTGTTGTTCGTGCCATACAATATAAGATTCTCCTGTGAGTAAAATATTTGCTTCAACAAATGCTACCAAAGTTTTTCCCATGGTCTACAACTTGGTCGTAATCATATTTTGTTGCTATTTGACAAGAGTGGGAAACTAACGAAAATATGTGGCAAGGAACTTCTTTCCTTGTAGTATTTTATTTATATTGAAAACTTTTTTGGCAACATTCAACAGTTCCAACCCCTTGTCCAAACAATGTTTGTGTTCCACTGCCTCCCTGTATCTTTCTTGACTCAACAGACCAACTCAAGGAAAATATTTCAAGGCGTTGACTACAAGCTAACAAACTATGTCCAAATCCTCCATCTATGAAAGGTCTTAGGCTAGTCGAGGTACTGTTAAAAGAGTTATCTTTACTTGTACCAAAGATATCATGTATGTATCTTTTAGTTCCATTGACCTACTTTTGTGGTCATTTGTTGGACATCAAAAAATTATCTTATCTTATCTTTATCTCATCAACATTTTCTCAACTCCCTTATTCAAGTCCAACAAACACCACTGAAAGTCATCTTGTAGAACATGCTTTGCAATCAAAATCTACTCACCGGTGAGAACCTCCAGATGAGTCTAATTAAGCTAGAGGTTTCCATCAATATTGCAAATATCGTGCCAGTGAATATATCGGCAATGGTCTGAAAAAGAAACTTAATGAAAATACCAGGGAGAATATCAAAAAATATGGCAAACTTGAAAAAATACTAAAATATTCCATTTTTTCAGTTTATACTTTATTGCCACCCACCAACTATCTCCACTATTTATTGCACATCCAAAATTGAATATTTCTACCTTGGCATTCTCCTGTTGCTTTACATTGAATACGTGTACATAACAGATGATATTAGTATCATTAAATTGTCCCCTGTCAATACAAACATTCAAAAAATATTACTTCTAAGTTTTAGAAGACAAATCCATGGCATTGGAACTCTTGTCCCTTTGGTCAAGAATTTACTTAGTAAAAATTCCAACTCCTAACTTATCTAAGCGACTTAGTAATGATTCCAACTCCTAACTTATCTAAGACTTTGAGATATTTGCACAATAGCCAAGGGAGTTTTGTGTAGAATCTGAAATGTTGATGAAACTTAGGGTCCAATAAAGAACTAAAATTGATGGTCTAAAATTAAAATTCATACTTGTTATGCTGCATACCTTGATTTTTATGACTTCACAAGATTACCATTTCATGTAAGAATTTTTTTTTGTTAATATTCTATATGATAATCAGTGTACAAATACAATATTTTTAAAAAATTGAATTCATGTAACAGTAGCATGGCCTCATTTTCCATATTTTATTTGGTCTATAGGATTTCTATGTAGTCTGAATCAATGTTATGATCTATAAAACAATGGAAACATGCCACAAATTACAAAATGTACAAGCAACACTAATGCTTGTGTGTGATACATGCATTGTATTTCCTCAGATACATAAACATCCAACTTTAATTCTTATGTGTGATATATGCATTTTATTTCCTCAGATACATATATAAGCAACTCTAAGGTGTTCTCGACCAAGCCCAAACACTCTTTTAACATCTCAAACTTCCCCTTATCTATGGGATTTGTCAAAATGTCTGTGACTTGCACATTTGAAAGAACATACTATAGGTTCACTGCACCCTTATGAACTATGTTCTTGATGAAATGGTACTAGATATCAATGTACTCAAAGTGATGATGAATAAATGGACTTTCAGAGAGCTTGATGCAACTTGTAGGAACCCTAAATAACTGTATGCTCCAACATCTGATCGGTCAATTGTAATATCAACTTGCAAAGTAAGATGGCCTCACCACTAGCAGGACTAAGTGACATATACTTTGCCAATGCTGGTAGCATACCCGATGAAATTATGAACCTAACTTGGATAAGTTGGATTAGCCAGAGACCCCAAAATAATAAAATGTAGCTCAAAGGAATTAGATTGCATATATATTATAGAGTTCGATATCTGAATCCGATAGATCTGCCATGACTGACCAAGAGTAAGACCTACTCCGGGATGACCTTCTGATCTTCCTTCCCGAACGACTTCTTCCAAATCAATTTCTATGTGCAAAGTAGCACATGGTATCTAATGTCCTTAAAATTATGGATCCTCAATTATAGTTATAGTAATTGCAATCCACAGAACATGGTGACTAACAACAATGAAGGACATTGCAATAAAAGACACTAAAGTGCACATACAAGCCATCCAAATGATCTTGTTAAATACAAAAATCACTTTACTTTGAGCCTTTCTTTCCCATGCAACTAGTGATACCTGAACAACAACTACTGCAAGAGATATGAACATTCCAACCCAGTCAAAAATGAAAAATATTTGGAATGCCACCTTCTTAGCTATCATAGCTTGTTCTAGAGATAGGCCTGGTTGTGACAAGTTTTGTGGCCCTGCATAGTTACCAACTAGTGTAAATAGCTGCAAAGGCTATTGTTGCAATAAGAACTGCAACAACCGTCACAGAGTTGACTGTATTTCTGATTCCCTCTGACTTAAAATCATTTATTTCATTTACATTTCCAGTAACTCGTCTCTATGTTTTTTCAATCTGCACAAATTGTGTATGCACATCATGCTTTATGTCACTAACAGTTTGTTTTATCTCTTTTCCTTCTTTAGGTTGGCTTATATGTTTTCCATTTTCAGCACCAGCTTCTTTCAATGCACTCTTGATTTTTGGTGCAACTTCCATAAAATGTGATTTTTCTGCTACAGCAAGTGTTGTTTCTTTTAACTTATTCAAAGCATTCAAATCAATGCCCTTGTATTCTAGCAACTCTCTCACTATCTAAACAAAGAAAGAACAGTTTAGTACCAGTAGCCCATGAACAGGAAAAATTACTTTGAAACCTAATGGATAATGCATGGCAGCAAAAAGCAAGCTAGAAAATATTTTGATGTTTCATTTATGAAGTGACCCTTGTGTCCACATCTCAGCATCACTTTTTTGTAACAATAAACTACATTGAGCTTATACTAAAATAGATCCATCTCAAATCTGGATCTATTAAGCACCAAGAGTGATCAAAACTCAAGGTGCAAACCTCTAGGCAGTAAATAGTTATCCTCTTGTTTGCATTACACACACATGAAGACAGACAAAAAAACATACATGCAAAGACATACACTTATACACAAAGTAATGAAGATACTTCCCCCAACCCTGAGATGTAAAGTGCCTCGCTTCTCTAGGTGCAATTGCAAGAAATGAAAAGGTGGTACTAAAACAGAGCAATCATCAAATTGTATAATGAAATGTGCATAACGAACATTTATCTACAACTAAACACATCCGTTGTAGTCTTTCTATACGTGTGTGTGTATTATTGCGATGTGACAATATTATGTAAAGGTTGCACTATCGAATTGTATAATGACATATGCAAAAGAAAGCTTCATATTCAAATTAATTCATCCACTGTAACAATAGCACATAAGTAAACAGTGTTGAGGATTCTAGGAGAAGAGCCTACTTGGAAAGTACTAAACTTAGCATTACAAAGGAGAATAAGTCAGACATATAATGATGGTGAAAGAAAAGCTAACACAGATACATATCTTTACATGAAAACATGAAAAAGAGAAATGCTACTAAGAACAATGTCATTGTCAAAAAAAGAAAATGAACCTCATAAGCTTGAAACACACTTGTATTTCCAGCTATTAAAAACTTGAGAAAACTATATAAACTAAATGCAGTGTTTCCATATTCAATGATAGTTTTTTACACTGACTTGAGAAAAACTACAAAAGCTCTAATAAGCATGAACTGCACATTAACAAGGACAACTCAAAATGGGAAACTTTTTGAGGTATGGCTCATTTATTTTAAAAATTTTAAATACTATCATGCACTCATTTCCACCCCTAAATCTGGAAAATGTTTCATATGACTCATTTCCACCCTCAACCTGTAGGGTTCAAGCATGCATGCACCCTCAACCAAAGAATTGTGTGTGACAGCAGCTGTTGTGCTTCTCCTAGAGGCGTCTTCACTACTGCACCCGCATCCATGGCAGCAGTCACCCTATAGATAGATGAGGGAACCACCAATTGCATAGCTGTTTATGTTAGGAAGATTGTATTGCTAGATAAGCAAATTTATTAGAAGTGTGAAATTGTAGTGGTCAAGCTGTTGTGATTACCCCTCGTCAAGTATTCCGTGGATTTGGACAACAGTGTGTTGTAGTAGTTGGCGCAACAAAGCACCATTCTATTGTTGCAACTGTTGGAGAGGATGTGTTTACTCGGGGATCAAACCTAGGTAAATGACATCATGATCTAGATTCATATTTTGATTCTCTCATTAAGATGGACCTTGTTTCCTATATTATGAGACTAAGTTATTTCTTAACACTTTTGTTTGTTTGTTTATTGTTTTGAGGTTACTGGACCATGAATTTGTGCTATCTATAATTTGAAATATTCTATTTCAGTTTGTATCATATGCATGTGCTAAGTATATTTTCCAGAAAATCTCAATCAAGCTGAAAAGGGTTAAAACATTTGTTTTAAAATCATCTTGTAATTGAGAAACTCAAGTGTTTTGATTTGCCATTTTGTGTATATCTTTTGATTTTGGTCATGAGGATTATTTTGCTCTAAGAGCGAGGTGATTCCATTATTTTGCACATGTTTGTTATTCATTTTTGAGGACTTGTGGATATACAGAGTGGAGGACTTCATTTTCACGTTATTGAATTGAGTCATGGTTTATTTGTTTGAGATTGTAGGAATTATCATTTGCAAGTTGATGAATAAATCCATGGTTTATTTATTTTTCTTCTTGTTGTTTCAAAGGGTCAACTTGGATATACCTCAATTGATACACAAGCAACACCTCATAGGGTTAGTTCTCTTAAGAAAAGACTCATTGCAGTGGCAGTAGCTAATAAGCATAGTACATCAGTAGTCAAGTTTGGAGAAGTCTATACATGGGGATGCAACAGGGAAGGTCAACTTGGTTATGGCACTTCCAATTCTGCATCGAATTATGTTCCCTATGCAGTTGAGTCTTTGAAAGGTCAATGCCTTGTGGCAGTCTCTACAGCAAAGTATCATACAGTGGTTCTGAGATCAAATGGAGAGGTAAGCCCAAAATGAGTTGTGATTGAATTCGTTGGCAGCTTGTACAATGGATAATAATGCTAAGTACGTGATTTTTTCCAAATTCATAGGTCATGTATATATGTTATAGATGGTTTATTTAGTATATAGTTTTATTTACTGTATCAACCTAGCTACTTAAATACTTGAATGATATCTAATTCTGTAATATTTGATAATATTCTTCAATGACTGGTTATGTTTATTTAATTTGAAAATTACTGGTCAATTATCTTTAATACCTGTAAAAAATAGCCTAAAAATCCATATGACAGCCAAATAGTTGTGAAGCTCCTACCGTGAAAAAGTCCAATTTTCAGTGGATGATTATAGTTCTAAAGATTGTTCTCTTCATCAAAAGTATGTAAATACTTGCACCCTTAATGGTGATGGTGACAGCTTTGGAGTTACTGATCATAAAGCAGAGGAAAGATTAGTTTCAACTGTTGAAAAGACTAGTGTAGGTTCTATCCAAAATTGTGAAAATGAGCCTATGTTAGAGGAAATACCAATTTGAGAAGCTGGAAATACTAGTACAAGCTCTATCCAAAATTTTGAAAATGAGTCTATGTTAGATGCAACCAATAGAAGTACAAGTACTGGTTTTCAAATTCCCGAGAAAGTAGAAATTGCTAGAGATTCTAATGCCAGTTCTGGAAAGCTAGAATGCTTGGAGAATCTGGTGTGTAATATCCTTCCAGAAGTTTATATGAAGTTTATATGAATCCATGAGTATCTTACACTGCTTTGGATGATACACTTGCGTTCTCATGGTGAGAGGTGGTTTGGAAATTGATCTACAACAAGATGATGAACAATATCTGCATACCATGGAAAGTTAGTATAAATCACAAAAAGATTTTCATTAGGAAAATTATACTCCATAGGTATGATTTCACTATCACTAACAAGTAGTGAAAGGAAGTATGCTACCACATTGTCCCTTCCAGGCTTGTCAATAATGGTGATATCAAATTATTATAATGGTAATAACTACCTAATGACTCTATCATTGGTAATAGATTTATTAATTAAGCATCTAATAACAGAGTGGTCTGTGTGTATAAAAACCTAATATTGGAGAGCGTTGACTTGAATGAAGAAAATATTGGAGAGCGTTGACTTGTATAAAGCCATCAACATCATAGCTAGTAGAAGAAGTAGCTAATCTAATGAAATGGGGCAACAGTCCATATTGGGATGCTTTGACTTGAATGAAGAAAATATTGGAGAGCATTTCCCAGTGTTTGAGGAACCAGTCTTCGACGGACCAACCAAATAGAACCTGCCTCGCAATAAATAAGCTATTTACCCACTATTGCACACCGACAGCATGTCCGAACCGACCAAACCACCCTAAAAACCAAACTAACAACTACTTGTGCCTCAATAAAATACCCATTGTGCTACCCTGAGTTATGCATTGAATTTGCTTTATTATATGCGATTAGACTGGAGCAACACAATCACAGGGAGAGATAGATTTGGATAGATGCCAAGTTAGGGTGATCAAGTCATGGACAGGAACCAGTGACAGGATGATTTATATACGTTGTGAATCCAAGAATAAAGATAAGGACTTTTCACTAGTGGTTTAATCTCCCCTCCTCATCATAATATATCTTCCTGTCCCAGGCATACTTTAAGTCGGGATTTTTATCCTTCCTTGGCCGATATCTTTCCATTTGGGGGTTTTTAATTTCAGGACCTTGACCAGTTAGATTGTTTAATCTCCTTAATTACTATCGGCTATAAGGATACATAGAAGGGATGGGACAAGAGTGTTAAGGCACTTGAAATAAAGGGTCTATATTGTTGTAGATTGGAAGGGTACCTATCCGCGGGGTGCAACTCTTATGGCACACACCAATTGGGACATGCCATGTGGCCCCAAGTCTAAAGCCATAAAACCTTTCCTTTTCTTTTTCTTTAGAGTGAAAATGATTCCACCATGGATCCCCAATTGCGACTACTTTTTCCACCCATTCTTTGGCTTCTATATTGCTCAGGGCTACCCAACCCCGAGAAAGACACTCTATGGGTATTGGTCTAACCTGGATATAAATTCAAGGCCCTTATGTGAATTGCCCTAGAATAAAGGAAGCAAACCCCACTTTTGCCTTAGGTACAACCTCGCAAAACTAGCTAGGGAGTCGAATCATTTGGTACAGGTGATGGAGAGCCTAGGCTAGGTTATAGCTCTTTAACAGGAATGCTACTTGCTTTGTTGATGAATAAACGAGGAGCGTGAATGAAGGGGGGGTGATATTAAATATGGCTAAGGGGCAAAGCCACCAGTAGGTTAATTAGTTGGAAGAAGTGCCCTATGTCGACGATGTGTAGAGGTCTGACAAAGGAGGGTTCGAGGGAATTTCAAATTTATCGGTGATGTTACTAGGGGAAATGGAATTTCTAGTGCAACTTATCAATGCTTTCATGTTTCCATCGGGTTTAGGTAAAGGCTGACCAAGCCAATTATGCTTAGCTGGTCTTTTTGGATTATCAGTCTATAGTAATTTAATGACATCGTGATAGCTTAAAGAAAGTGTCTAAGTCATATTAATGAGAATTCTAAGAGATGGTTGCTTGGACCACCTAAACCTAATGGGTGGAGGATATTTTTATTAGCTTGTGTATGATATCATCCATGAACTATGCTGAAGGTATCATCTATGAACTATGTTGATATCATGCTTAAGTAATTTGGAGAATTGATCAACACATCAAAGTGAAAGAAGTTTATTTCTTGGCACACACAGCACGTGTCCCTCCTGACTTCCTAGTAACTAGGATACCATTTTCTTAAATTGTAGCTGCATCATAAAAACATGGTCACCACTACCTTGTACTTAACTATGTAATGAAAAGTTACAAGCTGCACTAATTCACTTGTAATTATATTAACATTAATGATGATCCACATCTATCAGTATTTACCAGAGTAGGGAGGCATTCCTTCTAATCAAATTTCATTATATGACTTGAAAATGTTTCTTTTATTTTTGAACAAAAATACTTAACACTATTATATCCCTTATATTGCCCAAGCATTGGAGGGGTGTAAAACCAAACCAGACACCTTAGATTTATTTTCCTCTCATCTGGAAATGCATTTTAGCAAAGATTCTAGCCAGTGTTTTCATTCCTAGATCCAAGATTGAGTGAACTTGTGAATTTGAATATTTTGGATTGTATGGGATTTCTTTAGAGATCGAGGCTAATTTGGGTAGGTTATAGTGGTGAGAGGATGTATAGTTTTGGAATTTAGCCCCCTTTAAATGATCATATGTCAATGTTTGGAAGCCAATCTTAGGTATTATACCAATGAGGTTTGGTTACATTATCATGAACTCCTCACTGAGCTGTTCATTCTAAATATGTCTGTCAATGGAGTTCTTAATGTACATTTCAGTTGAGTAATATCTAGAAGCTGAGGTCCATGGGTTTTAATAAGAGAAAGTATTGGGGATCCTCTATGCTAGTCCAATTATGTTTTTGTTCCCCATACATCAAATCTGACAAACCATTGTTTACATTCACTAACTCCATGTCATTCCAACTTCCCTGTCTATTTAGAAACCTGCTAGGAACAAGTCTTTTATCTCTAATTTCCCACACTAGAACCACCATGAAAGAGGCTTCGGCTGCTCATAGAAGAAGTTGGTGTTTCCTGAAGAAAGTCCACATTAGAGGTTGATCCTTCAGAGCTTGTCAAATTTGATATTTCTGATAGACCAAGTCTACTGTTATTGGTCAGTTCTCCCTTGTGCAATGTCACTCTAGCCTGCCCAATCTGACCCAATCTAGCAGAGAGATTGCGACTTGATTTTGGCTGCCCTGATGCAGCAGAATTTGGCTGCACCTTACATGTCTTCTTCAATTTTGATGAGCTGGAAGCACCCAGTTTAGGAATTTTTGATACTAACTTTGGCAATAGTGACTTGCTGCTTGAGGGACGTCCAAAATTTTTGGAGGATTCCCCTAGTTCCTTACTTCAATTCGGTTAGCTTTGAGAGTAGTCACTCTGGTACTACCCCCAATTCTTGTAGGGTAATGAGTAGGGTAATAATTTTTGTGACGTGTCATGTCCACAACCTTTCCCAGTGGTGTTCTGCCATAATACTTTTGCTCCCTGGAAATGACCGTTTTAATATGATCTTATAAACATCAGGTAAAGCATCAGGAAAGACATGCTTTTTCCTATAAGTTTTCTTTGTCTTCAGTACCAAAAAAAGAGGACCCTGGGTGCTACCGGACTCCTCATATAACAGAATACCTATCTGACATTCCAAACTAATCCTCCTTAAATTTAATTTAGTCGTCCCTAATGGAAAAGAAACAAAAAAGGATATCTAGAGGGGTTTTAATGGCAATTGTTTGGAGTCCAACTTTTCATCTTACCATTGTGAAAGGTAACTGTTTTTGGAAGAGCTCTGAATCTGTAGAGAATACACTGTTGCTGCTGCTGAAATATTTGAGTATCGGGGTTGCTTGTGCCCATCAAGCGAGAGGAGGAATTCAGTTCAGAGAATAACCCTGACAGGGAGAAAGGTGGAAGACATGGACAACTTAGTAAGAGAAATCAACAAACTAATCTACATTATGCTGTGAAAGGAGAAACATGAAAACATCAACAGCAAAGGAAAAATGTATGAATCTAGCTTTAGACAGCTCTTCCAATGCAAAATTCTGTAGATAGCTCTCTAGTTGTATTTCTAAGCATAAAGAGAGGCATTCTAGGAACACCCTGAAGGAACTGAAGGACCTAGAGAATATTGTCAATGCTAAGAGGGATTTAGTGATGGAAAAATCTCTCCAATAGTATGTTAGCACCTTTGTGAAGGATCCTAGTCAAACCTGGGGTAGGGACACAAAGGCCCAGCAGCCATTGGAGTTATTCTGGGACAATAAAGAGTATATTGCTGCTACCATGGAAACGAAAGCCCTCCACTATGATAATTTGGGGGAATATCACCAAAGGCTAGAAAACAAGATGAATTACATTGACAAAGAGCTCAATACCTCAAGACAAACTTCCTCCTTGCTTCAGCTCAATGGGCATGTTTCATCAAAATGCTCAAGAAGGTGGAGACAAAAAGAATCCAATTGAGCACAAGGAGACACCCCTTAAGGGGAACATTTGGCATTTATGTCAACCATGTTCATGTTGTTAGACAGTAGTTACAACTCTGATGTGTCTATGTGTTTCTTTTCAATGGTTGGAACTCATGCTATCATCAACTTTAGTTTGATGCTGCTTCAAATCCATCTCAATAATACATGTTTTTGCACACTGAAAGGCCCGCAGTCTAGGTCAAGTACCCAAATAGTTCTCCCTTAGGAGAGATTTTGTACTATTTTGTATCATTAATCGAAATCCCCAAGTAGAACAAAGAAAAAAAAAAGGAGATCTAGAGGGGTTTTAATGGAAATTGTTTGGAGTCCAACTTTTCATCTTACCATGGTGAAAGGTAACTTTTTTTGGAAGAGCTCTGAGTCTATAGGGAATACACTGTTGTTGCTGTTGAAACCTTTGAGTATTGGGCTTGCTTGTACCCATCAAGCCAGAGGAGGAATTTAGTTCAGAGAATAACCCTGACAGGGAGAAAGGTGGAAGATGTGGACAACTTAGTAAGAGAACTCAACAAACTACTCTTCATTATGCTGTGAAAGGAGAAACATGAAAACAAAAATAGCAAAGGAAATAGGTATGAATCTAGCTTCAGACAGCTCTTCCCGTGGAAAATTCTGTAGAGAGCTCTCTGGTTTTCTTTCTAAGCATAAAGAAAGGCATTCTAGGAACACCTTGAAGGAACTGAAGAACCTAGAGAATATTGTCAATGCTAAGAGGGATTCAGTGATGGACGAATCTCTCCAAGAGTATGTTAGCACCTTTGTGAAGGATCCTAGTCAAACCCGGGATAGGGACACAAAGGCCCAGCACCTATTGGATTTATTCTGGGACAACAAAGAGTATATTTCTGCTACCATGGAAAGGAAAGCCCTCCACTCTGAGAATTTGGGGGAATATCACCAAAGGCTAGAAAACAAGATGAATTACATTGACAAAGAGCTCAATACCTCAAGACAAACTTCTTCCTTGCTTCAGCTCAATGGGCATGTTTCATCAAATATCTCAAGAAGCTGGAGACAAAAAGAATCCAATTGAGCACAAGGAGACACCCCTTGAGCGGAACATTTTTCATTTATGTCAACCATGTTCATGTTGTTAGACAGTAGTTACAACTCTGATGTGCCTATCTGTTTCTTTTCAATGGTTGGAACTCATGCTATCATCAACTTTAGTTTGATGCTACTTCAAATCCATCTCAATAATACATGTTTTTGCACACTGAAAGGCCCATAGTCCAGGTCAAGTACCCAAACAGTCCTCCCTTAGGAGAGATTTTGTACTATTTTGTATCATTAATCGAAATCCCTAAGTAGAACAAAGAAACAAAAAAGGAAATCTAGAGGGGTTTTAATGGCAATTTTTTGGAGTCCAACTTTTCATCTTACCATTGTGAAAGGTAACTGTTTTTGGAAGAGATCTGAGTCTGTAGGGAATACACTGTTGCTACTGCTGAAACCTTTGAGGATCGGGGTTGCTTGTACCCATCAAGCCAGAGGAGGAATTCAGTTCAGAGAATAACCCTGACAGGGAGAAAGGTGGAAGATGTGGAAAACTTAGTAAGAGAAATCAACAAACTACTCTTCATTATGCTGTGAAAGGAGAAACATGAAAACACCAACAGTAAAGGAAAAAGGTATGAATCTAGCTTCAGATAGCTCTTCTCGTGCAAAATTATGTAGAGAGCTCTCTGGTTTTATTTCTAAGCATGAAGAAAGGCATTATAGGAACACCCTGAAGGAACTAAAGGACCTAGATAATATTGTCAATGCTAAGAGGGATCCAGTGATGGATGAAGGTCTCCAAGAGTATGTTGGCACCTTTGTGAAGGATCCTAGTCAAACCCGGGGTAGGGACACAAAGGCCCAGCACCTATTGGAGTTATTATGGGACAACAAAGAGTATATTGCTGCTACCATGGAAAGGAAAGCCCTCCATTCTGAGAATTTGGGGAAATATCACCAAAGGCTAGAAAACAAGATGAATTACGTTGACAAAGAGCTCAATTCCTCAAGACAAACCTCTTCCTTGCTTCAGCTCAATGGGCATGTTTCATCAAAATGCTCAAGAAGGTGGAGACAAAAAGAATCCAATTGAGCACAAGGAGACACCCCTTGAGGGGAACATTTGGCATTTATGTCTCCAAGCATTGTCTTCAAACATGGATCTGTCACCATGTAATACCCCATGCAGATCCCCTGCTAAATTAGGGACAGAAAATTGTAAAACTCAGCCTGAACCCCAAAGAGACTGTAATTTTTTTTCATGAACAACAATAAGGAATATGGACAAAAAAGGAAGACTCTTGGGCTTAGAGGAATTATATTTTACTTTTTGTACAAACTTCCTGATGAGGACACATTCAATAAATTGTGTATTTTGAATCGGGAAGCTAAGGGGATCTCATTGAATTCATATCAGGATCTCAGATCTATATGCATGTGCCCTCTGTTTAACTGTGACTCTATTGTTCGACATGTGCTTCAATATGTCACTTGGAATATTGTAGGTAGCACATGTTTTAGCCCTCAAGGCTACACTTCACATCCCCAATGACAGATTTCAATTGAACTATCCTCTCTAGGTTGAATCCTGGACTACAAGTTGATCTCCATTGTTTTGTTGACCTATTTTTTCTGAGGTACGGTAAGATTCTAATCCCTAAGTGATAAGAAATATGACTGTTGAAGGTAATATTCCCTTTTGCATCAATGGCATGAGTTAGTCCCAG
Organism: Pseudotsuga menziesii; assembly: GCA_001517045.1. Taxonomy (NCBI): domain Eukaryota; kingdom Viridiplantae; phylum Streptophyta; class Pinopsida; order Pinales; family Pinaceae; genus Pseudotsuga; species Pseudotsuga menziesii. Next base: position 36,576 of record LPNX011157275.1, read on the forward strand.
TCCTCAATGCACATTGGGTGTCCTCAAATTTTGAGGACACATGTGTTCTCCAGCTACATAGTGTGGAGTCCTCCCTTGCATCACACACACACACACACACACACACGCAAGCACACATATACATGTCCATCAAGCTGTTGTCTGGTGGCTACTTGGTGTGGTTGCTGTGAAGAAGACCCAGGTTCAAATCATGGCAGGCTTGCTCCTCCCTTGCATGGGATCTGTGGTTGTGGCTTGTAACTAGGCCATCTCTTTTTGGGCACATGCCTTATAAGATGTCACCAGAATACGTGCCTTGTTGGGCTTTGTGCTAGATCATTGATGTAGGATGTGGGTAGTTAATTTGTAATTTGTGCTGGCTTAATACCCACGACCTGATCTTCACTAATAAAACATTATAGAGGGTGGGGCCATAGTTTTGAGGGATTTCAGTCCATTGGGTTGTTTTCCTTCAAATATATATATGCTCCAAATAGTGGTTTAAGATGATTGAACTACTGTATTTATTTTCTTGATGACCTTGTAACTAACAAATCAACTTGGATGATGAAAAATGGGAATGAAAAAGAGAAAGTTCCAAATGTGTTTATATGAATGATTATACAATTAAACATCCAATGGTTCTACTTCTATGTAGGATTACACTCTGCCACAATTGCAAGTAAGTTAAAAGTCCAAACTGTTGCTAATGTTTGTCATATTGTAAGTAGCTGGGAAAAACATTTCATTGCTGCGAGGGAAATATCCTTGAGTGATGACAATGCCTAAGATTCCTAATCCAGATATCTTAGAAAGTGGAACCAAGAAGATTAAATGCTCCTACCTAGGTCATCAAACATTCTACATTCAGAAAGAAATATGGATCCCAAGTATATAAAAATGGAGTCTTAATATAATTTCTTAATAAGAAATTGGGAAGTGTCAAGGAACTTAGAATCCCTCCATCAAGACACGTACTACATAGTAATTCTCAACAATATAAAAAGGTCCTCACTATGAAGAAAGATGATAATAAGTGTGATGTTCCCCAACATGTTAAAAATTTAATATGAAAGACACTTTGAAGGAACATGAACAAATAAGACTTCCTACTCTACAATGATATTATAAATGTTAATAGAAAAAAAATAGTCTCCATGTGAAACAAATAATTGCAGCACTCATGACTCTATAGAAGAAATGCTAGAAAACAAGGAAGCAAGAACCTACCAAATCCATACAATAGATGTGTAAAAAACGCAGTCTTTTCTCTAGACTCTCGATATGAATATAGATTAAAACCAAATCCATGTAAGGTACAGTTCCAAATCAAGGAAGGCACGTATGAGAGCTTAAGGTGCTCTGATTGAGAAGCTACTGATAAGAGGGTATGTCCATTAATTATTACAGCCCAACATAAAACAATCAATGTAAAAAATGAAATAGTGAAATGTACCTTTTGTATTTTAGAGGACCAGTCAATAAAAGGAATAAAAAAAGAGAGAAAATAATGGATAGTTTCAAAAGAAAAAGAAAAACATTTAAATTTATAATATTAGGTATACCTATGTTTTGGTGACACAATTCACACATGTAGGCTTCCACCCATGCCTTAACAGCTAGGTCAACCTATTTTTGATACAACAACCTCCCTACAATTAATGTAAGATACCCTAGTTATAACTTATGACTAGGCCACCCTAGAAAACAAGGAGTATGGATTGGTATAAATAATGTCAAACACAAGCTATAGAAGATCCGTACCCTACTTGAGGAGGATTTGCATAATATTCTTATTCAGGAGAATGCAACTTCGATAGAGTTGGTGGTGCTTTCCCAACTACCAGAGGGTTTCCTTCCCAACTATAGCATATTCAAGAGGGAGATGAAGGCTCTAAGTTCTTTGATCTCTTGAAGAAGGTGGTGGCTGACAGGGTGATAGGTTTACGCCGAGCTAATGGATCTCTTGAGGAGAATCCAACCAAGGCATGTTTAGTGAGCATTTTTAGAATATATATTCGTCTTACCGCATGTTGGATTCATGGTTACTTTAGGGTGGTCCCTAATAATATTTCTACTGGTGACCAAGATAATTTGGACTGAGATTTCATGAAGGAAGAGTTCTTTGCTGACCTTTCCTCAATGCAAAATGGGAATTCCCCTAGAATAGATGGATTTCCTTGTGAATTCTACAAGGCAATGTAGAGTATGATTGGGATGACTTTTTCTAATATGGGTGGGGACCTTAATATGTTTAGGTGTATGTATGCTTTTATCATACAATTTTTTTTCAAAACTGATATGAATTTAACCCTCATCCACTATCAGTTGCATGCATTCTTCCATTATTTGGGAAAACTGGTAGTCCAATACACTTGTTTAAACTAATTTCTCATCTTGGATAACATTAGCCCATAACTCAAGCCCAAGATAACAATATTCGATAACATTTGAAAATGCATAGAGGTAAGGATTGTTGCTTTGTAGACTCTGTAAAATATTTTGATATGGTTATTGTACTTTGACTATGAAAATGGATGGAAGAATAGGGATTTCTCGATGACTTGTGATTTCAAATCTCATGTTGTTAGTATTTTGAACTAAATAACAAAAACAGGGGAAATTATAGGTAAAAATCAGAGAAAAAATTGGAGTGAACAAAAGTTCTCTTATTCTTGGACCTTCTTTGAAACTACATCTGCATCATCAATTGATGCCTCTTGGACTGATAAACGCTGTGTGACATTGTAAACACAATGGATAAGATTAACATCTAGTGACTAGTGCTTCTAGTAGAAAGACTAGGAAATTGCATCATTGACTGAATCAAGTGCAGATGAAAAACAACAGAAAAGACTTTATTAGTAAAGTTATATCTGAACAATTGAATAGTCTTTAATAGTAAAGTTATTTCAGAACAACGGAATAGGCTTGAGTAATAAAGTTATGAAGTTAGAAGTACAGTCCATAGAGTTCTATCTGATAGAGACCCTGTAGAACAATGTTTTTGTACAACTTGATTTCTAAACCAATTGTAGAGCTTATAACCACACTACTAGTGCTCTTCTTGCAAATATATTTTAGATAAAAGATATTATGCAAAATTAAAATTAAAAAGATATCACAAATTTTATTGTTGGTATTTTGCATTTTAAAAACTTGGAAGTACTTCGTTGCGGAACACATTATTTCATTAAACTTATGTTTTATATAGGGCATTTTGAGGTTAGATTGATCTCATTGGGTATTAAAGTAATTTATGCCTAACTGTTAAATCCTAACTTGGCACTCTTCTTCACCTCATTTTGCAAGGTAAGGTTTTTATCACTTTACAGTAAAGGATCGTCTTACCTATTTTGACATCTTCATTTATTTTTGTGATGCATGGTTATGAGTTCAATCACAATATTAATTATTTATGTTGGACTTGAACTCCTTGTAATGTTCTCTGAAATATTGAAACTAATAGTTGACATCATGACTCAAAGTATTTGTAATGGTGTCATTGCTTCTTGCAATAGTATTTGTAACTTTGATTGTTTCACTGCAGTCACACATTCGCATACTTGAAACTATGCCTGAAAATTGGGCAGCACTACTTATGGGTCTTCAATACTTAATCAAAATTTCTTATGTTGATGATACAGAAGTTTTCAAGGTAGGTTTTTGATGTGAATTAGTGTTTTCTTCTTCAAGACTGCATGGTAAAAAAGATGGGTTTCTTCTAATTATTCTGGTTTTGCTACAGGTTTGCCTGGATTGTTGGAATGCCTTGGTTTCAAAACTTTTTGAAGCACACCATTCTTCTAACAATCTTGCTGCAGCTGCCAATGTTATGGGCCTCCAGGTAAAGCATATTTGCTAATTTTTATTACCATGTTATAATCCATGTCCTATGTTCCTCTTTATCTCAAGAAAATTCTGATTTGTAAAGAACATTAAATTTTGTATGGTTCTTTTTAGTAGTATTGTCAATTTTCTTTGTTCTATGTTGTCAAGCATCCATAGGATTATTTAGTTCATTGACCTCTTAATGCTCTTTTTTATTGCTTAACATATACATCATAATATAGGTGTCCACGCAATAATATATGGCTCTTGTTTGTCCCACTCATAGCAAATGCTTGGGACAGACTCCCTTAGCTTGTCCTCGGCTAAGGGACTTATTTTGTATTTTCATTATATCTATCATGGATTTATAATTTATTTGGATTAGATTGGGGTTCTTGGTTCCAAATGTTTACTTGTATTGAATATTGATAGTTTATAGTTTCTAATGGTTAAGTACTTCACTAATGATTATCTAATTATATGATCTTAAATTGTATGAAAACATTGATAGAAGTTTGATTATTTTATTTGTTGTGATATTTCAAAAATATTAAAGTGGCTTATCAATTTCTTTCCCATGCAGGTTCCATTAATTTCAGGCATGGTTGATGGGATAGGTTCTCAACTTATGCTACTAAGGCATTTATATGATGGACCAATGTCAAAACTCAAGATGTTGATGATTTGTCGTATGGATAAGACATGAGAGGTTTTGATTGTAGAAGATGAGAATGGCAATATTGTTAGATAGACTATGAAAGATAATGATATCCTTGTCCAATACAAGGTATGGATACCTTCTAATTTATAAATTGTCCCCACATAGATGCGTGATTCTTGTTGGGCATGGAAGCCATATCCCTTTCTCTGAGTTCTTAAATGTCCATAGTGCCGAAGTTGAATTTTGCACTGAAATTCTTCGACTTGGCAAGTAAAAAACGTAATTGGGGAGGTCAGACCCTCTCTTACTCTTACCGTCTGCTCTGCCCTGCCTCTATCCTCCCACAGAAACATACCCTATGTTATAATGTTGTACTAATGGTAGGTTTTGAACAATTCTTTGTACTTGTAAATATAACTCCACACCAAAATATGAGACCCAGGTCTTAATGAGGCTCTTATATTCCATTGAAGAAGCAACGCATCCCACGTGGGGAGTCAGAGTGGAAGGCGTAAACATGCCATAGGGATTGAAGGGATCGAATTGGAACTTAAAACAAATTTATAATCAGATAATTAGGGCAGGGCACTTTCACATTCCACTCAAGCAAGATGGAGACATGATTTATTACCCTTACGAAGAAATAGTTTCATATAGGAAGTTCAAATGGGGAATATGAACCTCATCGTGATTTTCTCTATCCTTTGCTTCATCATAAATGTGCATTTCATGGTCAAGTAAATTCCTTCATTTTGAAAGTCATAAATCTTGATAAGAATATGCCTTTATGCAACTGTGCATTATAAGAACACTGTAGAATACCAGTCTCTCCAACCTTTTCGATAGGTATAGTCAATCTCAAAAGCTTACTAGAATCTAAATTATAGTGTGGTCTTATTTTAGGTGACCATACATTCTAAGGAAAGTTTAGTTCTTATCAATGGTTATTTCTCTCTGTGAATTGTTGTCCAATCATCATGGAAGCTGTTTCAGATCCTATACATCTCAACACAGAGCTGATATATATTTTGTTATACCTAATAGTTTGCAAGTTTTTCAAGTTTAATTCATGCTTAACCAGTTGTCCTGCATTTCAAATAACTAGTATCATCATCTGGAAGCCAAATATACAACCCTCTAAAGGTTTCTCTAAAGACGCAATGTTGTAGGAGCACGGTATTTCTCTTTATATTTGCAACATGACTCTTTAATTATTGAATCCACTATTAGGTGCCCTTATAGCCAAGGAATAATGATTCACAAAGAATAACTCCTCCATACAAAATGGTAGCTTTGAAACAGTAAATGATTCAATGCTAAATACTTGCAATACTTGCAATTCCCCAAGTCAAAATAGTTGCAATTCTTTGAATTCTAGGTCTAGAGATCATTTTTGCAAGACATTACGGTGCATAGGGAGTCAAGTCTCTAATTTTGCAAATGATAATCGTTGAGTCTCCATTAGCAGTAAGTTTCTGAATCTGCCTAGCTCTTATAATTTTTATCACTTGATTTAAAGATAAAATAGGCTTCACAATAAGAGAAGAAACCTTTTGCAGTTTGATCACAACCATAGACCTGCTTATTATGGAACCTTCTCAAAGAAAAGGTGAATATACTTTGCATAATTTTAAGTTTATTAATTATCAAAGCAATAGGTTGTGTTTTAATTTTGATAGCCCATGATGAGGAACATCTGAAACACCTTGAATCTCATGGATTCTTAATATTGCAGTAGACAAGAGGGAAAGTTTTGTTTCTAACTCTTTGTTTTTGATGCGGTGATGCCATTGTGCTTCGAAATCCTTTAAATAAGGATTCTTCTTTGGACTATGAGAATGATAGTGATGAAGAATGGGAAGAGGTTCTCATCACTAAATCTCTTTGGTAAGATTATTTGTAGTATTTTTATTAGCTTTAGTTACAGGGAAAATTGTACATAGCTCTCAGGAATTAGTTCATCATAAATACTAGTTACTGGTAAGTTGTAATAGTAATAATTATGTAGTTTGTAGATTGATATCTATCATAAATTTGTTTGAATATCATCATTGTCAAGCAATAAAAACTTCTTAAAGGGTGCTATCTCAATGGTAGAGCACCTGCCTAATTATAGGCAAGAGGTTGGTGGTTCGATTCCTCCGTGCCCTATCATAAATTTGTGACTACAAAAACGACTAAATTCGCATATATACGACTATTAGTAGCTAATTTCCCATATCTGAGTCATATTTAGATTAGTCATTAATATGTTAACATCTAGTAGTTTATTTAGTCGTATATTTGGTTGTTAATGGTTGCAATCAGTGACTAAATCAACGACTAAATCAATGAATCACTTAGTGACTAAATCTGTGACTAAATCATTAACTATCAATGACTAAATCATTGTCTATCAATGACTAAATCATTGTCTATCAATGACTAAATCAATGACTAAATCAATGACTACTAAGTCAATCTCTTAATGACTAGTGAAATACGACTAGCTATAAGATAGTGGAAATTTGCTACTATTAGTCACTGACTCAAAAATATTTGTTTATAGCCTGATTTTAGTCATTTTTTTAGTCATTAATTTCTCATTTTCTACTAGTGAATGCATTGCAAATAATCTACGATGTAGTGCTGAAGGTCGTCCCTGTCACATACCCATTTTGATCCACATGCACACTACTCAATACAATCCATGATGACATGTTACAATCTATATGGAGAACCTGAAGATGATGATGAGTTGTAGATGTTGATGTATTTGTAGCATTGAAATGTATTCATCTATGTATCTTATGTATTGTAACCCGATGTTTATTCCTGGATGTATCTATAATGTAATTGAGTCATATTGTCATGCCCCGATGTTCCGATCGGGAGGATCAATTATGTAAACAAGTCATTTCAAGTCATGGGTAACCCTCCAATTGTCTAAGGGTTAAAGTCCCCGCAGTTCCGAGGCACTAGGGTTATTAGACTCTCCTAGTAGAGGTCGGCTCTGGTAGGGTTTTAGTCATGTGGGGATTAGTATAAATAGAGAACCGGAGTCTCTTTTTATTACACAACTCATCCACACTCAAGTATAGCACATAGTTGAGGAAGGAGAAGACACTGGGGCTAAACAAGAAAAATATTACTATTGTCGAGAGATCACTTATTGTTTTGGTGTTGATTCTATCTCTGAGGAAGTTGCAGGGTTTTCTCCATTATGGATTCCCTGAGGAAAAACACTGTGTTCATTGTCTCTTGTGTTTGATTGATGTACTTGTTATTCTCTCAGTTAAAGATCCTAATAATGCTAGCTTAATGTTGAAAAACTAACATGGGATCAGAGCTAACCTAAGAAGAAGACACTGTGCAGCTACGGGAACTAAGGCTTCCTAGTTTATGAATCTTCCTCTACAGATTTTCAGAAAAAGTAAGGTGGAATAACTCTCCTCCTTAGGGCACATTTTTATGTCAAAGCATAATCCAATTCTGAGGTTTTTCAGTTATGGACCCAACACTGCTACCAAAAATTAGGGCTTTTTACAGAAGAGGAATTTTTCAATGAGCCCAGGCCTGGATTGATCTCCTCCCAAAAATTGAAGTTAGGGACAAATTTCAAAGCATTTGGGTGGACAAAACTCTGGACAAGCAAAACCCTAATTTTCTCCTGAACCAGCTCTGCAAGATTTCAGCTCAAGTTTCAGATCCGAAATCTTGACCTAGTAAGATCTAAAATATTTTGTATTTCCATTTGAGATTCTCAGTTTAAGATGTCTCATCATACCAAGCTTGATGAAAATCTTGAGGGAGCTGATAACTTCCGAGCCTGGAAGTATAGGATCTCTCTGGTCCTGGAAGAAAATGAATTAGACTCCTACATCCATGAGGAGGCTCCAGTTCCAGAGGGAGATGAGGCAAAGGCATTACATAAGAAAAAGATGGTTATGGCAAAGAGGATCATTGTTGATTCTATCAAGGATCACATTATCCCACAGGTGTCCTCTCTCAAGACACCTAAAGCTATGTTTGATGCCCTAACCAAGTTGTTTGAAGGGAAGAAAATAAACTAGAAGATGACTCTAAGGAATCAACTGAAGAATGTGAAGATTCAGAATGTAGAGACTATCCAATCCTACTTCACAAGGGTTTCTCAAATCAAGGAACAATTAGAAGCTGTTGATGAAGAAGTGGAAAATGCAGAGATTGTGATGACTACTTTGAATGGCCTTCCTAGGCCATGGGATTCTTTCATCTAAGGAATCTGTGCAAGAAAGAATTTAGTCAAGTTCAGCAGACTATGGGAAGAATGCTCTCAAGAAGAAGCTTAGATAGCAGCCGAGAAGAGAAGATGGGAAGTGAATATCAAGCCCTCACAGTTCACTCCAAGAGGGGAAGAAGAAATCCTCATTACTCCAAAGGTAAGAACTCTCATTCTAAGGATAACAATAGAAAGGACCTATCTAGATTGAGATGTTATACATGTGATGAAAAAATACACTTTGCAAAAGACTGTCCTAAGAAGAAGAACTGCTCTCATAAGAAGAAGGGGAACAAAAGAAGACACCATGCTCATGCTACAGAGGATGATGAACCATCCAAGAAGAGATCCATATATGAAAGTAAAGATTCTTCAAGCGAGGATGAATATGTTTTGATTTTCGCTCTCACAGGTAACATTACTCATGGCAATGATGATTGGCTTATAGATAGTGGGGCTGCTAAACATATGACTAGATTCAAGGAATCCTTTGTAAGACTATCAGAACATGAATCACCTCACAAGGTGAAACTAGAAGATGACTACCAATATCCAATAAAAGGTAGTGGGGAATCTTCATATAAACTAGACTCTGGTAAGTCTCTAACAATGAAGGAAGTATTGTTTGTACCAGGTTTCAAGAAGAACCTTCTCTCCATATTAGCATTGGATGCAAAAGGAATGAGGGTTGCATTCATAGATGGTCAATTCATTATGTGGCCTAGAGGAAATATTATCGATGATGTGGTGGTGATTGGAGAACAAGAAGGAGGATTGTACAAATTGAAGGGCCATCCAGAACAAGCATTTCTCCATGACTCGGTAGAGCCAAATGAACTTTGGAATAGAAGGCTTGCACATGTACATTACAGAGAACTACCTATTGCAAGCAAAGTTGTTGAAGGTCTTCCAGAAATCCAAGCACAACATGATGTGGTCTGCAAAGGATGTGCGAAGGGAAAGAACACAAAGAAGACATTTCCAAGTAGCGAAAGCAAAGAAAAAGGAATCTTGGAAATCATCCACTCCGATGTATGTGGTCCTATGTCATCAAGCTCACTTAATGGGTATGCATATTATGTTTCTTTTATTGATGATTTTTCTAGGAAGACATGGGTTCACTTCATGAAGAACAAAGACGAAGTATTCAACAAATTCAAGGAATTCAAAGCCTTGATTGAGAACCATACTGAAAAGAAGATCAAGACTTTTCAATAAGACAATGGCAGAGAATTCACTTCAAATGAATTCAAGAGGCTATGTAAAGACTCAGGGATTAAGAGGGATTTGTCCACTCCTTATAATCCACAATAGAATGGGGTTGCAGAAAGGAAGAATAGAACTATCATGGAAGCTGCAAGAGCAATGCTTCATGATCAAGATCTTCCTATGCATCTTTGGGCTGAAGCTGCTAGAACAACGATGTATGTACCGAACCGTACTCCACAAAGAGTACTCGAGAACAAGACTCTTGAAGAAGTATTCTCCGTCAAGAAACCAGAAGTCAGTCATCTCAAAATATTCGGTTGTCCTGTGTACATACACATCCGAAAGGAGAAAATGACAAAATTAGATCCTTCAGGAAAGAAGGGTATATATGGCTGTGGAAGCTACTGTCTGATTTGTTTGATCTCCAGTTGGATGATACTTGTATACATTGTGACAACCAGAGTTGCGTGAAGTTGTCAAAGAATCCAGTGTTCCATGACAAGTCGAAGCATATCGAGATCAAGTATCACTATATCAGGGATATGGTGCAGAAGGGGGTAATGAAGCTCCAATATGTTGCGATAGAGGAACAGATAGCTGATGTATTAATGAATCCATTGGATAGAGTGAAGTTCGAGTACTTCAAGGAGAAGCTTGGTGTTCTCCAGATCGAGGTTTCCTCCAAGGGAAAGTGATGAGTCCCATAACCATTCTGACGAGCAGGTCAGATGTAAGGGCTGAGCCATTCTATCATGGTGAGAGGATTGGTTCCTTCCATGATAGATATGAGTGCTAATATCCATAGCCATTATGACGAGCAAGTTAGATGTAAGGGCTGAGCCATTCTGTCATGGTGAGAGGATTGGTTCCTTCCATGACAGATATGAGTGTTGAGATCCATAGCCATTTTGACGAGCAGGTTAGATGTAAGGACTGAGCCATTATGTCATGGTGAGAAGATTGGTTCCTTCCATTACAGATATGAGTGTTAAGCCATTCTGATATGACTGTAGAATTGGTTCCTACATGATCAAATATAAGGGCTATTGCCATTCTTGGAATGGAGCTACCTGGTGAGGTACCAGGAAAACTCAGTTTAGGACTGAGGGCCATTCTGATATGACCGTGAGATGTTCTCTCACATGATCAGATATGAGTGCATGGCCATTCTGATGTGATAGAGGGATGTGTTCCCACTTGATCAGATGTAAGGGTTGATCCATTCTGTCATGGCTAAAGGATTAGGTTCCTCCCATGTCAGATATGAGTGTTGGCCATTCTGACTTAGTGTCAGATATAAGGGCTACCGCCATTATTTGAATGGAGCTACCTGGTGAGGTACCAGGGATCCTCAGTCTAAGACTGAGATCCATTCTGATGTGACTGAGGGATGTTCCCACATGATCAGATTTAAGTGCAGTGGCCTTTCCACAGATGATAGTATTTTGGGTTCCTATCATGCTGGTGGTTGTAAGTGCTGAGTCTTTTCACAGATGATAGTTGTAATGTCCCGGTTTTGACCCCGTTGCATTAGATGTATATGATGATGTATATATTGTAAATGATCATGGTGTGGATCTAAAGGCCAAGGCCCCACCATTGATCGGTTATGCTATGTTTTGGATTTAAATTGTCACCGATGGTATATCGGGGCATGCGGCATATATTATGTTGGTCATCATGTAAATACGCATCTATAATTAATTAAATGAATCCGACCAGCTACGATCGCGGCAACTAAAATGAGAAAGGGGCATGATTTTCCCAAGGGTGAGGATGTGGGGGAATTTGTCCAACTTTGGCCAATGGGGTGAAAATCCATGTGTCTTCTTACCTTGTTTTATTCCAGCCACTTTCATTAAGAAAGGATACTAGTGGTTGAGGCAGTTTTGATCTTTGGGAGTGGGGTGGCAGGACTATCGGTCCTCACCCACATGCACATTCCACCCACTGTTGACTTCACTATGGTAGGAAAAACCTTCACGCACTCTCCAATTCACGACCTCACGATTTTGCTGTTCATATCCACACATGAACCATCTTCTATTCGCTGGTCTCACACACAGGTATTTTCCTGGTTTTTCCAACTGATGCAGCGAGCTGAGAGCCGTGCTCTTTTATCCACGATTTACTATGCTGCTGTGGTTCTCTCACGCAAAGTGTGTTTCGTTGTGGTTTCTTTATATCTTGGGACGGATTCATTCATCCTCACGCACAAGCAATTGATCGTTGGTCTCACACACAGCAAGCTGAGAGCTGTTTTGCCACTATCGCCTACGATTTCCTATAGGGAGTCATCTCACGCTTAAGAACTGTGTGGCGGTCTGTGCAATTCTTTTTCCACTTGCTTCATTGCCCTAGACGGGCTGCTGATTTCCCCTGTTGGAATTGTGTTTGTTGTTGTGTTTGGGAACTATTGTAAATTCGCTTGAGAGTCATTTTGGCCACGATAGGGCCAAGAATGACTCGGGAATTTTTTCCCTGTTTAAGCTGTGACAGCTAAATTAATTGCCTGAGTGCAATGGTTGGTCTTCAGACTCTGTTGGGAGCAGGGATGGGGGCTTGGTTTTCTTGATAAACCTAGTGGTTGGAAATCACACAGACAGAGCTAGAGGGCTGGCTTTCTTCTCCACAACCCTTGAATAGCACTGGAAGGGAATGCAGGGCCTAAGGGACTGTGTAGCAGAGAAGGGACTGATTCCTTGTGTTGGGTGTGTGTGGGTGTCTTAGAAGTCAGGCTAGTTATGGTTTAGGTGTTCCTAGCTTTGTAATGGGCCCGCCAGCTTAGCATTTAGCCTTTCCCAACTCCCTTATGGCCTGATAAACCCAATTGTGTTGGCTTGGCTGTGTTTTGTATATCCTTGGCTATGTGTAATCCTGCTTGTTCCCTTATTCCTTGGAGAATCATGCCCAACTCGGGGGTGGCAGCGCTGTTGAGAGATTAAGGAGCATGTTGGCCTATGGTTGGGTGGAACATTGCAGCAACGTAGTTGGTTGCGGATCAAGTTATTCATAAGATAAGTGCTCTTGTCCATTTCTACTTCCGCAACTTAATTTCTGTTAATGTAAATGATGAACATGTTAAATGCATGCATGTCTGAATGCTGTTGGTTTCCGCTGTGTATGATTTTTAATTGCATGTGTGCATGTTTTACTACAATGCATTTCCTTTCAGCATTCTGTTTCAGTAATTTAGTCCATACATATGTTCATGGGGCTCTTAGCCCGGATGGATAATGCCATGGGTCGCGTCCTCTTCGTCGGTCGGAGGCATGGGGACGTTACAATAGTAGTTTGAGTTCCTATCATGCTGGTGATTGTAAGTGCTGTGCTTTTTCACAGATGGTAGTAGTTTGAGTTCCTACCATGTTGGTGATTGTAAGTGCTAAGCCTTTCCACAGATGGTAGTAGTTTGAGTTCCTACCATGCTGGTGGATGCGAGTGTCATGCCTTTCCAAAGATGATAGTAATTTGGGTTCCTATGATGTTGGTGTTTGTAAGTGCTAAGCCATTTCACAGATGATAGTAGTTTCAGCTCCTATCATGCTGGTGAATGTGAGTGTTGGGCCTTTCTGATATGATTATAGGATTGGTTCCTACATGGTCAGATGTGAGTGTTGGGTGTGCCTTTCTGACAAGTAGGTCAGATGTAATTGTTGGGCAGGCCATTTTGACTTAGTGTCAGATATAAGCGCTGAAGAAGACCCAGATGGAGGCTAGGCCTACAACCAGCATGAAAGAGGGCTAGCTCTATAGAAATTCCTGTGACGAGATGAATCATGAGATGGCACCCGTGATGATGATTGCCAATGATGATCCAGATCGAGTGATGATCGAGATCCAGTGATGATACAGATCCAGTGATGATGCCTAGTAATGATCCAGATCCAGTGATGACCCAGATCCAGTGATGATGACCAGTGATGATCTAGATTGAGTGATGATCCAGATCTAGTGATGATGTCCCATGATGATCCAGATTGAGAGATAATCTAGATTCGAAGAATGAAGATGACTTGAAGATGAAGATGAATTGAAGAATCAGAAGACTTAAGATGCAGATGATGAGATGATCTAGTTGATACAAAGACGAAGACCAGTGTTGAAAATTGTGTCGAAATAATACCTTCCTAGTTAAGAGGGAGTGTTGATGTATTTGTAAATTCAGAATGTATTCATCTATGTATATTATGTATTGTAACCTGATGTTTATTCTGGGATGTATCTATAATGTAATTGAGTCATATTGTCATGTCCCGATGTTCCAATCTGGAGGATCAATTATGTAAACAAGTCATGTCAAGTCATAGTGGGTAACCCTCCAATTGTCTAAGGGTTAAAGTCCCCAGAGTTCTGGGGCACTAGGGTTATTAGACTCTCCTAGTAGAGGTTGACCCTGGTAGGGTTTTAGTCATGTTGAGATTAGTATAAATAGAGAACTGGAGTCTCTATTTATTACACAACTCATCCACACTCAAGTATAGCACATAGTTGAGGAAGGAGAAGACACTAGGGCTAGACAAGAAGAAGATTACTGCTGTCGGGATATCACTTACTGTTTTGGGGATTTTACTGTTTTGGTGCTAATTCTATCTTTGAGGAAGTTGCGAGGTTTTCTCCTTTATGGTTTCCCCAAGGAAAAACACTGTGTTCATTGTCTCTTGTGTTTGATTGTTTTACTTCTTATTCTCTCAGTTAAAGATCCTAATAATGCTAGCTTAATGTTGAAAAACTAACAGTAGAATGTTAATATTCTGGAGTCAAAAGGAAGATGCAATGTGGCAGCACTAGACATACCAATGGATTTGATGAGTCAGCCACTGGAGATACGAAAATTCAACATTGGGTCGAAAGAGAACCCAAAATTTGCCAATATCGAGGACTATTGGAACGAGGAAATAATGGCCAAAATCACGGACCTGCTGCATGAATTCCAGGATATTTTTTCGACGTGGTTTTCAGAAATGAAGGGGATATTAGGGGACCTAGGGGAGATAAAAAATCGTTGAAACCAAATGAAAAACCTGTGCGACAGAGGCTGTATCAACTGAACCCACGATACAAGGATCGTGTGAAGGCCGAGATTGACCGGATGCTGGATGTTTGAATCATTGAGCCTATTGAAGAATCAGAGTGGATAACCCCTATGGTGGTTCAACATAAAAAGACCGATGAATTCTGCATTTGCGTCGACCTAAGAAAGTTAAATTATGCCTGCGTGCATGATTCGTTCTCGAATCCGTTTACAGATGAAGTCCTTGAAAGAGTAGGAGGGCAGGAGATGTATTCCCTCACAGATGGATTTTCGGGATACCACCAGATCTGGATTGCAAAGGAGTATCACCATAAGACTACGTTTGTCACTGAATGGGGTTGTTTTCAATATACAGTCATGCCCTTTGGGCTGAAGAATGCGCCAACAATATTTTCTTGGGTAGTTGTCACTGTGTTTAAAGACTTTATTCAAAAGTTCCTGCAAGTATATATGGATGATTGGACAGTCTATGGGATAATTAGGGACCATCTTGACAATTTACGATTGATGCTAGAAAGGTGTCGTCAGCATCAGATTGCATTAAACTCAAAGAAGTGCATTTTCTGTGCACCGTCTGGAATGCTACTTGGACACATAGTATGTAAGGAAGGTATGTTGGTTGATCTAGCAAAGATCGTGCCAATTCTTAGTTTTTCACCGCCAATGAATGTGAAGATGCTTCAGGTGACGCTAATGCACACATGGTACTATCTCAAGTTCATCAAAGGATACACTGCGATTACAACCCCTATGGAGAAACTATTTAAGAAGGACGCTGCATTTGAGTGCAGTCATGAATATTAAGGAATTTTTAACACGTTGAAGGCCAAGATGGCCTCCGCACCCATACTGGTATTCCTAAATTAGAACAAGGAATTCCATGTGCATGTTGATGCCTCTTCTATTGTGCTAGGGGTTGTGCTTGCACAACCGGGTGAGGGCAACCTAGATCACCCAATTGCATATGCCAGTAGGAAGTTGTCATTTGTTGAACGAAATTACACAACAACTGAAAGAGAAGGCTTGGCGATGGTTTATGCCTTGCAAAATTTCATGCATTATTTGTTAGGAGGTCACTTCAATATGTTCACCAATCATTCCTCCTTGCAATATTGGTCAATAAGCCTGTGTTAGGGGGGAATCAGTCGATGGCTGCTACTTTTCCAAGTATATGGGAAAGAGGCACTCATGCCCATGGAATACATTATTCCTAGTTTGCGCATCCCTGCAGCGAATGACATGCATGATGAAGAAGCATTAGAAGAGTGCATTGCGCAGTTAATCCAGCTTGAAGAGGACCATTTTATTGCAGGATTCCACCAGCATGTTGCAAAGGATCAAGAAAAGTTGTGGCATGATAGCCACATTAAGAACAAACAATTTATGGAAGGAGATTTGGTGTTGTTATACGACAACAAGTTCAAAAACCATCCAGGTAAGTTACAGATCCACTAGTTAGGCATCTAGGTAAGTTACAGATGCATAATTAGGCATCCAGGTAAGCTACATATGCACTAGTTAGGCATCCCGGTAAGTTACAGATGCATTGGTGTGGTACCACCGATGCTCGTTAATGGGAGTCGCTTGAAGCCCTATAGGACGGGGTCTAAGCAGCACACTGCTTGAGGCGCTGAATATATAGATATATATAGAAGATTTTGTTAGATAGTAGCAAGGCGAGCCTAGGCGAAGAGGCCATGCAAGGATAGAGTTAGTAGCGACAGAAGGTGGATCACCTGCGATATCTGCAGGGCTGTGGGTTGGTCAAATCAATAATAAATACAGGTAGTTAAAATAGTTAGTTGGCGACGTGCATTAATGGTCGATCCAACCGTTAGAAGGGTAAGATTACCAGCATATTTGGTGTCATTACTGCTGGATTTGGTCATCATTGGATATGGTATATTTGGCAATGATGAGTTTGAATTAGGAGGTGGCTATAAAAAGAATGCGGGACACGGGAGAAAGGCATTGTTCATATTAGTTTAGTCGAGTGAGCAGAGTGTTGAGCTGAGTATTGAGTGTGAGTTGCAGAGTAGAGGTGTAGAGTCGTTGGGTGCATCGTAAGGTTTGGGGAGTGCAGCACGCTGAGCGACCACGAAGCAATTGAGATTTCTAGCAACCATGAATCCCCCATTTGGCCCACGGCCGTCGAGGAAGAAGTTATGAGCATGCTGGTAGGCTCTTCATCCATCCCCAAGAGAAAGCAGCAGGCTCAAAAGCCCAGTTCCACGCCACCGCAAAAGAGGCATACCCACACTTCAGCTAGAGTGCAAGGGGAGGGGACTGCACAGACCGGGTTGTCGATTTCAGGAGCCATAGATTTTGCATCACCCAGGGTAGTCTCTGTTAATGATATCCTAGGATATGTCACTCCAACGCATCTAGGAACGAAGCCGAGGCTGCCTACGAAGAATCAGAAGTATCCACCAAAATTGTCGCTATTGCTGATAGGGATGACTTCCTTGGTTGATATCATCCCTGCCTTGATCAGGTTGAAGTTTGAGGACCATGATTTTCTGTTGCTTAAATATGTCCAGGATGAGCCCTATGAATCAGTTCCGACGATGTCCATTGCACCAATTCATTCGATTCCTCAACCTTGAGTGAGTGAGTTGAACAACTATGGATTATTGGGGCTCATCAATATGCCTCACTTTGGTCGACTGAACGAAGCCCGTTCCTGTGTTAAACAATTTTTGGCCTACTTTCATGGTGGGATGCTCTGGTTGAATGAGCCCATTCTAGTCACAGTTGACTTAATTACGAACATTACGGTCTTGGTGAAGGCCGGGGAAGATCCGATGCAGTATATCCGTGGGAGGGATACTGACAAGAAGCTTTCCAAGGAGCTGAAGGAGCACTTTGGCTTATAGTACGATGGTCATGCCTATTGTATTGAAATCATTAATTCACAAGTGGTGTGTATCAGGGCCCGTATTTTGGTGAGCAAGATTGTTCGGGGGAATTGACCGGTCTAGTGCGACTCGAGCATGGTCGCCTACGCACAAAAATGCACAGAGGGTGTGTAGATGAATTGGTCCTTGTTTCTACTCAACCAGTTTCTTGACGATGCTCTCGCTACTTAGGCTAGGTGGCCATTTCCTACAGTTGGCTATTGATTCTCATTGTGCTGGTCGCATGGATGGAACCCAAAGATTATAAGCCGATGGCACTTGATGCGGTGAAGGTGTGCCACGGCGCATGATATCAGAACATGTGGTGGGTTGAAGAGCCCAGTCGATAGGCAGAACATGCGATCCAATTTTGGGTCTATTGGGAAGCACTGCAAGCTGCAGCTATCAAAGTTCCCAACCTATCCCAATACGCAGCGGCCAAGTATTAGCAGCTCATTCAGTTTGCAATTGGGCCTCGCTACATTTACATCCAGGCACAGCAGGACCTTGAAAAGTAGTGGCTACCTCTAGCCTACAAAGTTACTGATGAGGAATTGGATGCTATCATTCAGGAGTGGCTGGCTAAATGGTGCAACCCCGTGAGTCAGGAGGAACTATCTAAGGAGTCGCCACCTGATGCCCCAGACGAGCCTATCCAGAAGGAGTTGAGTGTTCATGACTCTAACAATGAGTCGTCGATGGACCCTAAGGCTGAAGCACAGTGCATGTGGGAGGAAAATCAGGACAAATGGCACCAAGAATATGATATGGGCAGCAGTACTTGGTCAGGACTAGAGGACCAACTACAACAGCTCATCAAAGCGGTCACTAACTCCTCTGAGGCTACAACGAAAGAAATATGAGAGTATAACCATGAAGAGTTTGTTGCAGTAAGAGATAGGTTGAATTCTATTTTTGATGTTGTTTCTAGGTAGACACCCATGAGACATGTGATGTAGTAATTCCCATCGATCAGCACTGAGCCGCGGGCTAGGAACGTTCAAGTTCCCTCGATTGCGATCGACATGGGGAGTGAAGTGAACTAGTTACTACGGCTGATCTAGAGCATTGCATTGGATCTGAACAAGTTACCTTCGCAAGCACTGGTGGAGCTACAGCATGTTGCCACCCAGGAACTGGAAGATAAATATAAGGAGCTGACTGATGGATACATGCAGTCACAGAGCACAGCTGATAAGTTGCAGAAAGAAGTGGAGGAGCTACATCAGGTCAGGGTACAGCTGGCAGAAGAGAAGGTATGAGAGATCGATGCATTGAAGGCGGCACAGGCTGAGCTGCAGCACAAGGCTACTGAGGAAATCACCGAGCTGAAGAAGGCACAAGACCGCCTCATCATTGAGAAGGCGCAGCTATGCGCAAGTGTTGGCGAGGTTGAGGAAGCTATTACTGAGGCTTGTCAACATATTTTTGAGAACACAGATGATCTTACTACCTTCGCTAAGGCCAAGCAACTTGGGGAAGTTATTTCCCAACTCTAGGACACCAACCTTCTGCTCAATGCCCTGGTCCATCTAGAGACACCACCGGAGCAAGTTCCCAAATGGAAGGCTACTATCGAGGAGATAACGGCTTAGTTTGAAACAATGGAGCAAGAAGCAAAGGAAATCATGGAGGCGATGACGCAGTTTTGGCAAAGCATCGTCTAAGATGAATAGCTTGATCAGTTGACCATGCAGGTGCAAGAAGCTGAAGGATATTTGACAACATTGAAGATGTCGCTACGAGCACTGCCAATCATGGTGCAGGTCATGCGGTTTAAGGAACTGAAAGACCTACAACAGAGAGCTTCCCACGCCCAAGAACACCAACAAAAGCGTCGTGCCCAGTTGGATGAGTTTCAAGAAGTTGGTGGGAAGTTGGCTGTCAAAGCAGTCGCAATGTTCCAGGTGGTGCAAGAAAGTTAGAATATGGTTTATAGCAAGGTTAGGGAAGCGCACCACCATGCAACAGACTTTGCTTAACTGTCAAAGCACGGCCGAAAAATTCCAGCTCCAAGTTAGAGAGATCTCGCAGTAGTTTGAGGATTTCAAGGACAAGACATCGGTGTATACGCTATCAACCTGACATGGCTCGAGGACGAGCCACAAGACTGCGTTAGGGGCCTATTGGCAGGGGTTTTGGGTAAGTGAGTTGCGCAGCTTCGCGAAAGCTACACAAGCTCACGTGACATTGCGCAAGGCTAAATCAACACGACGGGTGAAAAAATAACCACTTTTTATATTTAATGTATTAATTGACCACGCTTTGTGGATATAGGTCAGTAATGGTTAGAAGTGGACCTTCGATGTAAAGGCGCAATCCTATATATAGAGCTAGTTTTGCAATTGTAAGGACACAATCAAAGGCTAGACATAGTCGTACAATTGTATGAAGGATGAGAGCTAGTGCAATCTCTCTAAGGTCTTGTTGAGTCTTCTGTTTTGAATGATCTACGATCTGTCTATGTCAGATACTACATTTTGGGATGTAACCAGTCTCCTGTTGTGGAGAAAAATTATCTATTTTGGATCTGTTGCAGAATTAATATGACATGGTTGTTGTTGCATAAATATTGTCTTCCATTTTCCTGTTTTATCTGTTGTGGTATCAATGAGAAGTGTGTTGAATCTGTTATATTTTATTAATGTTGTTGTAATAAACTGATGATGCGTTCTATCCCACTTCTGTCGTAATTCTGTTAAATGATGATTGAAGTTATTTTATGAATGATAATGTTGTGATAACACTGTTGCAATGAATAAATGATGCGGTTTGCTAGATCTATAGTTGTGAAGATGAATCGTGAGGAATTTATTAGTTCCATAATCTCATAGTTATGCTGTCGGACTCATGGATGCCATATCTTCCTTTCCCACTACAGGAAACTCGGTTCTGATATCTCTCCCTTGAACATATCGGGTGAGACCGCTCTGCGGATGTTGCTGGGAAGGCTAAAACCTATCTGGGCTGGTGCTCAGGGAGATCGTGCTGGTTGGGAATTGACACAGTGAGAACCCCTGTCGACAAGGTTTTGTTGGTAGGTTTCACCAACAGTGCCACGATGTCCTCTACAGCTACCATGGATCCATCTAGGTTGAAGGAACTAGCATCCTCCCACCCGGGTCTTGGAGACTCAGCACTAAATAACTGTACATTAAAAAAAATCAAGTCATCAACATCTCATTCTAAGTTAAATTTATTATAAATTGTGAGATTGCATAACGTATAATCAATACTTGAACATTGAATAAAACAATAACCAACCTAGTGTAGGTATCTCTCTGTGGCATGCTCATGTGTGGGACCCTAGCATGGATGCCCACAACGAGAACAACAATGTGGCATTGTTCCCATCGAGATGGATGGATCAACCTGGATACCACCTCTATCTGCTCTCCCTCACCCACCACCAGTATAACGTGCAGAAGTGTGTCTCTCAGGGGGGGTCATGCTCGCTCTGAGAGGACATAGCCACAAATGTGGTATGCCTGAGAAGGTGTCATGTGGCACATCTAACGGACTCATGGATCTCATCTATCCCGCTACCTAACCTAGGGGGTTGACGAAGCGGGTTTGGCTCTCTCCTAGGTGCAGGAGGTCCTCTGAGTGGGTTCTGGTGGGTGTGAAGTTGATCTTGGGCTGAGCCAAAACCGATGCCCTTGAACTCAGTGATGTCGAAGTAGTTCACATGGAACCCTAATCCAAAATCGACCCACAGTTTCCTGAGAAAATACTGTGGGACCTCGACATTGTTGCATGAAGGCTTGTCGAAAACCATGAACCATCTCTTCCTCCATTTTTCTCTCCATGGCTGGTAATTACACTAGTCCATGCAAACTTGTCTCTTCCTCACATCTGGAGGCTGTCTTGTTCTAGGATCTGTAAATTTGCTCCACAGTTTGGATTTTTTTATATTCAAGTTTTTTATATCCTCTTTGGATATACCAGTGCTATAATGCTCTCTCATTCGAGCCCTATATTCACTCAAACTAGTTATCTCACTGTGGGAAATGCTAATAGATTCTATTCTTTTTTGTATTGATGTGGCGAGGGAAACCCGAGAGGGTTCCCTGGTGTTCTTCAGTTCATCACTCAAAATTCTTAATTGGTTTAAATTCCCCTGTAACTCATCTTCGGGGTTTTCTTCGTTTAATTCAGGGTTTTATTCATTTAATTCAGGGTTTTGTTCCTTTGATTGGTTTGTTTCATTCCTTTATTGGGATATTTCATTGGTATTTTTCATTGTGGTTAGGTAATTTGTACCTGCAATATCAATTTTTTCCCATTTCAATTGATTTTCATTTTTTTTAATTTTGTATTTTATTTTAAAAACAATAAAAACATTGAAATAAACAAAAACAATTACATTCCTACTCTATCTACCTTACTCCAATGTCGTTTTAGGCAAGTTGGACATTTTCGTTGGGCTCCTTCGGGTTCATTTTCGTCTCCTTGGGGGGTCAGTTTCACCTCCTTCTGCGCTCGCGGGTGGGTAGAAAACAAATACAATTGTTCACTACTTTTTTTAAACACAAGGACGTGCACACGTCCCTATGTGCGATCGCGTAAAACACATGCACACGTCTACATACACGTGCACACATAAGCATGCGAGCTCGTCATTCGGGGTGCGTACACATCATTCAGGGCACATGCGTGCTCCTATTGTCCATGCTTGCAATCCGGCATGGAGGTTCGCCACTGTTGAAGCAGGAGTGCATGTGTGCCTCTAGGAGGTGCGTGCACGTTGCTGTTTTGTTCCACTAGCGCACTCCCATTGCATCATACTTGGGTAGCAGGTTCATGTGGGCGCCCTCGTACAACACCAATATACCATGCAAGTTCAAATTGAGGGTTTTATAATTCTAAAAGATGAAAGCATTATATAATTCCTAAACTATATGTCTTAAGGAGTATTCATAATATGTTAAAAACATATATATATATTAAAAACATATATATATTCCTCCCAATCACAAGTGATATTTTCAATGTCTCTCCCTCTCTATCCATGCTACAAATTAAAAATCAAAGTTCATTGCTCAACAAATTTCACCACATTTCATAAAATATTTAAAACTTTCAATAATAGACAAGAATTGTGTGATGTGCATCACTTAATCCCCTTTATTCTTATCCTTTTAAAAATCTTGGTGAGACTCAAATTTAACCCTATTTTTGGTATTAATTGTGAGAAATTTTGCGGGTGGAGGGAGGGGAGAGGCGGTGACATTCATAATCACCCCTTGGATTGTTGTGTGGATGATAATATGAATCGTTACTCATCCCTCCATGCAAGACAACACATGAAATTTGACCAA
The DNA here is from genome assembly GCA_001517045.1 of Pseudotsuga menziesii. NCBI lineage: Eukaryota > Viridiplantae > Streptophyta > Pinopsida > Pinales > Pinaceae > Pseudotsuga > Pseudotsuga menziesii. Next base: position 59,749 of record LPNX011157275.1, read on the forward strand.
AGTTTGCTAAATGTCATTGATTTTTGTTAAAATTAAAGAATGGAGTTGCAAAGGTTGGAGGTAGGGGGGATGTACATAGAAATTGACCCTTACATGCATGCTTAAAAATTGAAAACATTAAGACAAGTTGTCAAAATTTCTCCAACATTAACCCAATTTGGAGAAATGTTGAGTATAAGGTAGGGGATGGGTGGGGGGAGGAGCGATTTAATTTATGGTGTCACCCTTGGTCATGCCCAACTCTTATGTCTGTGCATCCATACAATAAAGTATACAAAAACTTGAAAACTTGGGTAAAATTTCAATACTTCTACTCAAATTTTACTAATTTTTGCAAAGTTATGCTCAAGGATTTGTTAACACAAAGGTTAATATTGTTAGAACAATATACTTATTAATATCTCAACATGTCACTTATGGGAATTGAACCTAAGTGGAGAGGATACAAATCTTCTCATAACTTTTAAGGTTAGAACTAGTTGTCAGTTACAAAAATAAATTAGAATATATATCAATAGAAGCCCCCTCGTGCCTCTGGTCATTCAGATGATTGTTCCCAAGGTAAGTAATATTATTTAGGACTCAAAGATGTATTAACATGTCACCAACGATAGCAAAACATTGGTGAGAAGGATAACAATCATTCCTCCTAGGCACCCGAGCTAAAGCCAAATAACATAATTTTCTTTTAATTTTATAACATCAAAGTACTTTTCGCACTAAGAGGATCACTACTTTATTGTTTTTAGTTCTCAAAGTTTCAAGCCTCATGATTGTGTTCTTGTTACCTCTTTGAGATAATTCACATTCAATATAAACTAAAAGTTTTGATAACATTTCCAATTTCTTGATATCATTTTCATTCAATATACTTTAGACTTGAAGTAAGTATGTTTACAAAATTAGATTTGCATAATAAACTATTAAATGGTGTAAAATAAACATATAATGTTATAAAATTGAAAATAGAAGTGAAGGAAGAAGAGGCTCCTAGGTTGTTATGTGAGGGGTGATTAGTTTTATTTTATTTTAATCCAATCAAAAAATAAACACAACTAAAATAAACATATAATGTTATAAAATTGAAAAAAGAAGTGAAGGAAGAAGAGGCTCCTAGGTTGTTATGTGAGGGGTGATTAGTTTTATTTTATTTTAATCCATTCAAAAAATAAACACAACTACCTTCGATTAATGCATGCAAAGGAATAAACCTATCTATCTTTCCAACATATTGGGCTAGATATGTCGTGTTACCCACCTACTTTCGTTGTGTCGCATGAGCTACCAAAGCTCTTACTGACTTTACTATCCCAACAACCGTGCCTTAAAATAATAGTAATAAGATCTTCTTATTGACTTTAACATCCCATCAACCATGCCCTAAAATAATAGTAATAATATCTTTTCACACTGAGCATTTCCAAAACTGTTACATTAATATCTTCTACACGATTCGAATACCTTAAAACTAATCAGATGGTAAGAAATAAGCAATATCATTCAAATGTGGATATATTCAAACGTCAAACGTTATAACTATGCAACAATTATGAGTTCAAGACCCTTCGGGGGTATACGATCTCAGATCTTACATATCGGATCCCATAATCCAAATAGAAAGGATTAGATGTATATAAATATACAAAATCGCTTATAGGAAATGGTCCGTTCGAAAAATAAAAAGGTAATCGTGAACCTACCTTCCGTAAGAGTTACACCCACTTACACCAAGTCGCAAGTTTTGGATTGTTGTTGATCATTGCGCGGAGGAGGTTTCTTTCGGTATCTCTCCCTGGCCAAACATCCATCGCATATCGTATGTACAGACCCTAAAACATCTCGCCCCAAAAGGCCTCCCCCTATTCTGAAAGGTCAGTGCTATAAATATTTCCAACAAGCAAGAAACATTTTCCAGAGTTTCTGGTATTTCATTTTAACTAAACGTCTAAGTATCGAAGAGTAAACTTAATTCTACCTTCTTTTTTTCTAACTATTAATTTTGTGTAAATTTTAGAATTTCAAAAAAAAAATTCTATGTCTAGAGGGTTCTGCAGGTCCTTCTCCACCCACTCCAACCTTTTCTCCAGTAATGGCGATGTATTCACTAGTGGGTGCTCTTATGTCTAGAAAAGGTTAGCTAGCCATCTCCACCGTTTTGTATGCAACTCAGATGATAGAGGAAAGGCTCTCAGTTGGTAGAGCGCCAGGCTCTTAACCTTGAATTCGTGGTTGCGAGCGCGACTCATCTGGTCAATGTCATGGATTTTACCCACATGGTCATGGGTGCGAGGGATACACCCTCTCTGTGAGTACAATTGATTGCTCTCAATCACCTCCGATTTCTTCAGCGTCGAGGAGGCAGATCTACCCTCATTCCAGAAGATCGGAGGCATGCAAGTAGTAGACTGACTGACTGTTGTTGGGAAGCAGAAGGTAGAAGGTCAAGGATATATGTATACCACGCCCTTCCTAAGCATGATACAACAGCTGGAAGAGAGCATTTTGAGAAGATCAATCTCTGTACATTTCAATCGGGAAATTCCAAGCTCTACTCGATGATGCAAAGGTAGTTTTCAGTCGTGTACCCAGGTTGTTTTCAGCTCGATCTTGGTAGAGAAATTTTAGTGTAATTTTCTTGTCCTAAATTTGTAGATTTAGATACGCTATATGGTAATTATTTTTGGGAGGTTTTAGATGTAGATAGGCCCTAAGGTCTAAGTGTCTGAGCCATAGCTCTGATACCATATGTAGTGCTCTGCCTAACCGGTAGAGCACTGTGTCCATTTCTCTGTGATGTTCTCTATCTTAAGCTCATTTTGAGTTAGTTTTTGATAAAATCAAGACATTTTAAATCATATTACAAGTTTATATCCATGTCTGTTCTATTGGTTTTATAAACATATGAATGTACAAATATGAACTGTAAACATATTAAAGTAGAAATATGAGCTTTACATGTTTGATAAACTTCATGATTTTTTTCTGTAAATTAGACAATAATGCCATGCATGAATTTAGTATCTAAATACCTGGAAGTGGTTGTAGTAGATCCAACAGTTTGTCGTAGACCTTGTAGGCTCCTTCCGTTTTCATCTTTCCATCCAAGCCTTTATTAACAAAATGATGTGCCACCCTGCCGACCAGCTCTCATCATGTGCTGGCCCTAGGAAACCCATGGGTTTCCTAGCCCCCGAGCCCACAGACCAATAATACCGAGAGCAGCTTCCTCTCCATTCTATATCTTTCTTCGTTTCCACCCATTTCTCATTCATTTACAGATATTCTAGTCCTTGAGTTATCCCCCTCCTTAAGTTTCTCCTCATTCTCCACTCATGCAGAGTAATTTCCAAAATAAAATCCCCCCCCCCATCTCTCTCTGATACCTCTCTAAATATTCATCTTCTTCCTACTTTCTTCCACCTTCCTCCACCGCCTTTCTCCCAAAACACTTCATTCACCTCCCCCTTAAGTTTTCGATGCCCGTCCATTCTTATAATCATGAATATACATTTATTTATTCAATTGTCCTTATCTTGAGCATCCCAATAATTAAGGTTATTTAAATTGAGTCGAATAAGTTGGTTGTCTAGCATTTATTAATTCTTGGAATGTTCACCATTGGTCCCTCACGGGATGGCGGTTTAATAGCTAGTCCTATTCAAATCAATTATGTTGAATAAAATAATAATTTAGTAATTATCTTGTGTACAGGTGAGTATCTTAGTTGTCTTACTTGATCAGAATTCGATGTTTGTAATCATATTAATAAGTAGTATTATAAAATCAATCATGTCATATCTTGATGGTCATATTTCATAGTTCAATATACATGTTTAACCTACACAAAATGATTTGGTCTATTTAATTAATCATTGTTTTATTCTAGTTATTTCCACTTGGGTTTAATTGAATAATTGACTACGTTTACCACAAGAGCGTAATAATAACAATAGTAATAATATTAATTGTTTAATTAAATAATTGACTATGGTTAACACAAGATCTTAATAATAATCATCATAATAGTGATAGAAATAATTGTCTAATTAAACTATCGGTTATGTTTACCACAAGAGCATAATAATAATATTAATTGTTTAATTAAATAATTGACTATGGTTAACACAAGAACTTAATAATAATCATCATAATAATAATAGAAATAATTGTCTAATTAAACTATCGGTTATGTTTACCACAAGAGGCACTATAATAATAATAATAATGATAATGATAATAATAATACCATTAATAATAATTATAATTAAAGACATTTTATAGTTGTTTGTTTTTAATGACAAGTATCATAGTCACAAGCATGTTATCTCTAGATTCATAATCAAAGCACCCTTAGGGGTTTAAACAACCCTGAAAATTTTGTTAATGTAAATGAACAATGTTTTAAGTCTATGCACGACAACTTTCTAAGGATTATTCTAATTTACGACACTTGATCACTTACGTATTACAGTGTTCACCTATCATTAATGAATATGTTAACTTAACATTCATTATTTCATTAACATATTTACCTATGAAAACCTATACCATTAGTGATCGTTTTAAGTATTGGTATGCTGATATTGGTATACGTGTGCAAAGTGTGCATGCATGGCCAGTGCATGCATAGATCATACACGTACTATAAGAAAACATCATATATCCTCTCTCTCTCTCTCTCTCTCTCTCTCTCTCTATATATATATATATATATATATATATATAATAACAAAACAATAATGATTCACATAGATAGGACATTCGTGGATACAAGACATAACAATCACAAATACCTAATCAAATTAACATACAAACATGTAATCTTTTAGCATCATCAATCATTAATTATTAATGAATTAAGTTATAACATTGTTATACTTTTAGATTCATTACTCAATCAATTATTTTCAAGGAAGAGACACCTACTACTACTAATCTTGGTGTCGTAGATCCCCCCCTGACCCAACACAATACTAGCTATAACATCCTCCCATCCTAAGCTACGTCTGCACCCTCCCTATCCTTCCTCTGCTAGTATAGAAGTGGATGTCGGCTTCACCGACCTGACCACATAAGAACCTGAGAGCGATAGCATCGGTTGAAAAGTGGACCTAGCCTCTCCTAGCAGGCATCCGACCGTCGTCATCACAACAACATGGGGAGCGTGTCTCAGCACGGCCCTCCCATGACCTCGGGTATCCGACCGTCGTCATCACAACAACATGGGGAGCGTGTCTCAGCACGGCCCTCCCACGACCTCGGGTATCATAAAAACATAGGGTGGAACACATCCATCCCTCTCAACATCCTGGGTCTATATACCCTATCAAAAACATACTTTGCTGCTATCGAGATTATTGGTCTGTGTCATCGTATCATCAATTTTGGTAATCAAGGCTCTTCTGCAGGAATAGGTACTATACCGCACTTCATATAAAGTATCCATTTATTACATAGCCCGTGTGTCCTGCATATTAGTACTTTGAAAACATAGATTCATAATAATATCTCCATTCCATCATCAGTTGGTGCATATTATCAACAACATTTCCTTTCATTGTATAACTCATTAAATTGATCACATCATGGGTCGATATCCATGTACCACATCATATATATATTACATTTATCAATGATGACAATTAAACATACACTGTCTTTATGACTAAAGGAATATCATGATAACTATAACATAGTAACCTCACGAACATAATCATAACATCATAATCAATGTATCAACATAAGCATAGTAACATCTTAGACATAGTAGCAACATCTATCATGTCATAAATATGGTTTACTCAGTCGAACTGAGTCCTACATTTACTAAGAAAACAAAATGCAACATGTTGATATGTCTAGTCAAATATGGGCATTACATACATGCATTTAAAACTTAAAATTAAACATTTAACAATTAAATAGTAAGTTTCGTTCAACTTCTTTCTAGAAGTAGGGCACTTCTTAACCCTCATTGGTGAATTTTCCATGCACACTTGGGTTTAAACTTCTTTGAACTTAGGAGTGCAATTTTGACATTTTTTGGCCTTTATGTCCCTTGGATATGTAAAAGAAAGGGGAAAGGGACTATTAGGATATGTGAGGAAAGAAAGGGGGTGATACAGGGCTTCCATCAATCCTCTAAATATAATTGACTCGATCATGGTTGGGAACACTCTCACGACACACTCTAGGTAGTTCATGGGTGTTCACCATTTCCATTGTTGTATAAACATGGAAACCAACCAAAAGTGATATGGAAAAATGGAGAATTTGTGGACTGGAATACAATTGGTTGTAGATGAGCTTAGAGACTCGACATGTAGAAATATTTTACCCATTGTTTTTACTATTTTAAAAAATGGTTCATAATCCTAGTGATGTAGGGGCATAGACTATTTGAGTAAATTCACTTATGAATTTTCTAGGTCAAGGGATCTTAGGGAGCCTAGGGGCTCACATGTTTCTAATTTTCTTTATTTTATTGAGAGGTTCAATAAAGAGGATAAGGATACTAGGCCCTTTTCCCAATGTAATTGATAGGATTTGTTGAGCATATCCAGAATTGTAGCATCTAGTTAGTTATTTGTCAAGTGAGTATCACATGTTATAGGCTCAAAGAAGCAGAATTCAAGTTGAATTTAGTTTAGGTGATGACCTTTAATTAATTATCTTTTTGGTAGTTCAATAGAGCTAGGGTCAGAATTGCATGATGATTATGAACTCTTTGACGGTGCCATGAATATCGGGGGTTTTTGGTGGTGTTAGGACGTGTTGACTTGTAATTCGATATCACAATGAGAAGGTTCATATATTTCAACATTTTTTGTCATTATGATAAGGCCAAGGGCATGGAGGGTAAGTAGTATGTGCAGAACAAGAGAAAAGTGTCGAGGAAGGTATAATTAAAAGACAAATGAGGTGGGTGCTATAACCAAGAAGTGCAAATATTTTAGTGGAAAAATGGTGGTGGCTGCTAAAACTGGAGAAAGGAATAAAACTAGTCATAGTTACTAGTTTTAATTCTGTGTTTATATATATATTGTTGTTTTATATATAATACATTGTTTTATGTTTAAAAGGGCAGGCCCGAGAGGCACTTTGTTAATGTGTGTTTGCATTTAGTTAAGGGTGCTTAACTAAGAGGCAATGTATAACTACATACACTTGTGATGAAATTTTGATTATGTTCATGGACAAATGATTGTGATGAAATTTTGAGAAACCAAGTTACTAATTTTTTATGTTTTTTTTTCTATAAAACTAGTCATAGTTACTAGTTTTAATTCTGTGTTTATATATATATTGTTGTTTTATATATAATACATTGTTTTATGTTTAAAAGGGCAGGCCTGAGAGGCACTTTGTTAATGTGTTTTTGCATTTAGTTAAGAGTGCTTAACTAAGAGGCAATGTATAACTACATACACTTGTGATGAAATTTTGATTATGTTCATGGACAAATGATTGTGATGAAAATTTGAGAAACCAAGTTACTAATTTTTTATATTTTTTTTTCTATTCATGCTTGTGCACGTGCATTTGATCTTGTTATGGCCATTTTCAAGGAAACTTATTCAATTAGTATCATGGGGAAATGTCCTTTGAAGGTTGGAAATTTGAGTTTCATGTAGATGGATACATTGTATAAAGGGGGGAGTTCTATATTTTTCAATTTTTGGTTGCATTAGGAATTTTTGAGTTCTTGAAAATGAATTCATTGTAATTATTCACTCATCTTGGTTGAGGGAGATGTGAATTTAATGAGTGACTCAGTTATTTCCAATTTTCTAAATAATACAAAATTTGGTTGTTGTAAACTATTAAAAAACGATATTCTAGGTTTAGAATTGACAAAAAAGAATTCTATGGGTGACTTAAAATTACCTGATTAAATGACAATTCACTGGTGGATTTACCTCCCCTCCAACTAAATTTTCTCCTCCAAAATTCCACAGCACCCAATTCGTTCCAATTCGCTCCCGATTTTCGCATTCCTGATGGTAGAATGCGTCGTGGGTTTCAGGACTATGTATATAAATTTATTTTAATTTTACAAATTGTGTATGCATTTTATAACTACATATTGTGCATGTGTTTTGTAGTTATATAATGCATACGTGATATGTTTCCCTATCCTACATGTCCCATGACATGTCAGGCTCGGGTTTAACCATAGCAAGTGCTATGTAGTATAAACGCATTGTATTTTTATGAAATGTGATCATGTTTTCAAAAACTAGGATTGCATCTAAAAGGTCCCTCGTCTTCTTTCACTGACCCCCATAAACTTTGATTTTTATTAAAAACAATACTAATTTTCATTATAGGTATTCAACCAATATTAACATTATCATAAATTTGAAAATAATAGGCTTTCAAACATGATGTTTTGTGAGGGAGCCATAATTGGGGTTCATTAAATTCTAGAAATTTAAGAGTATTTAAGTTTTTTAATTCAAATTAGTTGTATATATATATAATTCAAATTTAAGTTAAGGTTGAAGCAGTTTTTAAAATTAGATGATAATTTTTATATTGTTCTTAATACATTCTATCTATAAGAATGCATTTATAAGAACACGGTATTTATTGAAAGATTATAAACTAAAGTAATAACA
>LPNX011157275.1:69874-87545 GCA_001517045.1 Pseudotsuga menziesii
AAATTGGTCATATATATACAATTCAATTTAAGTTAGGGTTGAAGTAATTTTTAAAAGTAGATGACAATATTTATATTGTTGTTAATGCATTCTATTTATAAGAACAAGGGATTTAATGATATATTATAAACTAAAGTAATAAGAATATATCATGTAATAACAAAAAGTTAGGTTAAAGTAAGTTTTAAAAGTAGATCATAACTTAAATTCGATTTTAAGTTATATATATGAAATTTGGTCTAGTTTAAGTAGTGATTTAATTTAATTTTAATTTAAACATTTTACTAATGACAAAATTTTAAAGTTGTTTTATTTTCCAAATTAACATCTTCTAAAGAAATCTAAATAATTTTGGGTTTTCCAAATGTTTAGAAATTTAAGAGTATTTAAGTTTCTTTAATTCAAATTGCATGTATTGTAATTGGTTGTATTGTTCCTAGTTGGTTGTATTGTGGTTTTATATTTTATTTATTCATTGCATTTTATTGTTTTATATTATTAAAAAAAAACATTTTTTTCTTTTATAAAATATATTTTTCTTTTATAAACTATTTTCATAGAGGTGCTTCTATTAACAAAAATATCATGATATATATATTATTTTTTATCTATAAGAATATATAAGTGATAAGTTAAGGTTGAAGTATTTTTTGATAATTTTTATAATACAAGCCATACATTTAATAAGTTTATTAAGACAAAAATCAATGCAAATGCCATATTTTTGTGTAGATTGATAAATATTTCTCAAAGGTTGTGTACCATGATAAAGTTAAAAAACAATTATTTCTAAGTATTTATATGGTTCATGCATTTTGAATTATTGTGATAGTAAACTTATAACAAAATAAATTATGGGTATTTCTATTAACATAAATATCATGATAACATAAGGCTATATAAGTTATAAATGATAAGTTAGGGTTAAAGTAGTTTTTAAAAGTAGATAATAATTGTTATATTGTTGTTAATACTATATATATACAAATTTAATCTTCAAGTATCAAGAGGAGTTCCTAATCTTCATAAATTTTGAGTTTTATTAAAAATAATACTAATTTCCATTATAGGTATTCCATCAATATTAGCATTATCATATATTTGAAAATAATAGGTTTTCAAGCATGCATGTTTTGTGAGGGAGCCATAATTTTGGGGTTCAATAACTTATGTAGCATTATCATAAATTTGAAAATAATAGGTTTTCAAGCATGCATGTTTTGTGAGGGAACCATAATTTTGGGGTTCAATAACTTATGGAGCCACATGAGCTATTTCACTCTGTGGGCTTACTGTGTGCAATTGTGTTATTGGAAATAATGGCTTTGAGCCTATGCACTTCGACCTGCAGATAACATATGAAAGCAGCAAGAGAAGGAATACCTACGATATCTATTGCTTAGTCCCTCATTATCCGCATACTCCTTATCCCATATGAGCTTATTGATGCTTATCTTGTAAGTAGTTGTGTTGTTCGAGATTCTGGATGTTTGCTTATGCACTTCGACCTCCAGACAACATTCAGATATGGAAGCAGTAACAGAAATAAAAGCTTGCAGTTGCCTCTGCACACGGTGCGAGCTAAAATTGTTTTTTTATCGTTGCATATATTTATATATGGATTACAAATCGAGTGATCTCCTCTCACTTCTAGTTTTATTGTATACAAGTTACAATCTCTACGTTTATATAACCATAAAACTCAAGTTTGATTGCAGTGGCCTCTACACAGTAGCCCTAACCTCGGAAGAACAGGGGCATTTGTCCAATCATCTATTATTGTTCCTTTCAGCTATGGTTTCTTTGTAATTATTTTTGTACTCTAATGTTATTTGCTAGTAGTCGCAGCTGGTTAGTTGTGCAGTTATCTATTGTATATATAGAATAGATAAATATTGTTTTCTAATTATTATTTTTGTTATACTGTGATTTGTTGTTGTTAGATGTTGTATATAAATTATACCTTCATTATTTTCTATGCTACTTCCTAAAATATTGCTTTCAATTGACAAAACCAAAGAATATATTTCATTACATTATAAGGTCTTGGTTTACTAAGAGTTTAGATACTATAACCAAATTGTATATAAATTAAGAAATTCTAGGTATATCTATAAACAAGTTGTATATAAGTTTAGGTTAGGCCTCGAAGATAATAGCTTACCTCTGATTCGATGGAATGGAAAAAGGAAATGGGAATGGCTAAAACTTTTCTTGATGCAAGACTGCAAAGGAATCTGAAAGTAAAATTGATGATTAAATTCATAACACATTGCAGCCAAAGCTAGGAAAAGCAACATGTTCACCATGTTCATCTTGAAAATACACTTATCATGTTCATCTTGAAAATACACTTACCTGGTAATTTCAGCGCACTTGGTCGTAGGATACTAGTTTGGATGCTTCATTTTTGTTTTGCTAACAATTTATTCTCATATAGATTTGAAACCCCATAGAAAATTTAGAGCATATGCACCCACGCTTCATGAAATAAAGCCACTCGTTGTTCATAACCCATAACAAACTCCACAAACTCTAACTGTAAAGAACCATTGTAAGTTGATGTAACAGAACCAACTCGATTTGTAAACAGCTATTAAATGCAATACATTTAACCCTAATGAAAACCCTAACAATACATTTAATACTCACAAAAACCCTAATGAATTGTGATGACAATAAAAGCCATGTAAGCCCTACACTTGTGATGACCTCCTAAATCTTGTTAATCTCCTACTTCAACCCCAACTCCAAAATATGAGATATATAGGATTATGGACTTAAAAATCTGTGTAAGTTTAAAAAATTATTCATTTCGATTTATGTTTTGGATACTCAAATTCGAATTTTAGATTATATTGGCAACTTTAACCCTTAATTTCAGTATTGTTTCAAATATTTTGATATTTGAAATATTCAAATATTAAATAATAATAAGTAGTGTGTTAGTTAAACTAATCCCATGTAAATTCCATACTCAGCACCACGTGGTGATAGTTGATGTATGAAATTTTCATGTAATAAATTCATGACTTATCTAATTAGAAACATGATTTGAACATCAAAGAAATGAGGGATTATATTCCATTCAAAAACTTAGACTCCTTTCATAAGTTAATAGTCTCAAAAACTAGAATCTCATTAATGGCCAAGCATAAATAACACAATGAACATGTTTAGAACATTGTACATCTAGATAACCTCATCCAATAGTAAGAACAAGTACGAGCCTTTGCAAAATATCTTTTGATCATACCTTTCAACAAAAGCTGGGGTATAACTCTTAGTATATAGTGTTTTTTTAGTTGGTCAACTTCTCTCTTTCTCTTTTTTGTTGTGCCACTTAGATAACCTGAGACAACAAGAATAACAGGTATAAGCCTTTGCAGAATCTCTTTTGATCATACCTTTTAACGAAAGCTGAGGGATAACTCTTAGTCTTCTATGTTTTTTTAGTTGGTTAACTTCTCTCTTCCTCTTTTCTGTTGTATGGGTTAGAAGAATGACCATTTCTAATAATTGCGCTAGAATTCCCTCTTCCTCTTAAAATTTATGTAGTATGAGTTCAAAAACAGATTTCGAGAGGAATATATTTATGTAACAAGTCTAAGGCATATTTCCTTTGAGATAAAAAAAATCCCTTTATCAGATCGAGACACTTCGATCTGAAGGAAATATTTCAAGGGCCAAGGTCTTTCATTTCAAATTCTCTGGACAAGTAACCCTGTAGAGCCTTCCTTTCTTCGGGATCATTTCCTATAACCACCATGTCATACACATATACAATAAGTGCACTTATCTTACCCTGTTGTTTCTTCAAGAATAAAGTGTGGTCGGAGTTGGTCTGACAGTAACCAAAGGCTTTGATATATTTTGTGAACCTTCTGAACCATGCTCTTGGATACTATTTCAACCCATACCATGACTTCTTTAATCTGCACACCTTCCGACTATGTGTTTCTGGTATCATGCATCCTGGTGGGAGTTCCATGTAAACTTCTTCGGGCAACTCGTCACGTAGAAAGGCGTTCTTCACATAAAACTATTGTAATGGCCAACCCAAGTTCGCAACAAGAGACAACAAGACTCATACTATATTGATTTTATCTACAGGTGCAAATGTCTCTGTATAATCGACCTCATAGGTTTGGGTGTATCCTTTTGCCACCAGTCTCACCTTAAAGTGTTCAATTGCACCATCTGATTTGTACTTCATAGTATAAACCCATCGCCATCGAACTAGTTTCTTTCCTGGTGAACGGTCACTAAGTTCCCAAGTTTTATTCTCCTGCAAGGATTGCAACTCCTCATTCATAGCGACTTTCCATCTTGGGTCAGCTAAGGCTTCCTACACATTGTTAGGAATATATACAATAGATAATTGATTTACAAATGACTGATTTGATTCTAATAAACAATGGTTAGACACATAATGACTCATGGGGTATCTAGCTTTACTAGAAAGTTCAGGTTCATATGTGGGTTTAGGAATACCTATGGTGTGACATTGTGGTAGTTGTCTTATAGATGGTTCAGGAGCATCCTCAGCAAGCGATTGGTTTGGTGTATCAGCTGCCTGTGGTGTGAGAGACTCGGACGAAGGTGGAACCACAACTTCAATTTTTGGGTGTTCATCACTACTTGGATCCAAATTCAAACCACCCACATCCAGTTCTCCCACTTCTTGATTCAGCGCATCAGAGATTTCCCCTACTTCCAGGATGTGACCAACCACATCTTCAGAGATGTGATCATCATAGTCTAGAGTCTGAATTTCCTTTTGGTACTCCCCCTGAAGTTCAGGCTCAGAGGAAAAATACATCAAGTCTTCATGAAAAGTTACATCTAATGTAATAAACATTCGTTGGGTTGGAGGATGATAGCATCGGTACCCCTTTTGTTAAGCAACATATTCGAGAAAGACACATCGCAGTGCTCAAGGAGACAACTTCTTACACTGATGCTTATGTAGGTGTACAAAAGCTACACAACCAAATATGTGAGGAGCTAAATTTGGGACGACTGGAGCAACAACTGCTTCAGCGACAGCCTGGTATTGTGTCTATAAATCAATAGTGCTGGAGGGTACTCGGTTGATCAAATATGCTGCAGAGGTAAGTGCTTATACCCAATAGGATAACAACATATGGGATTCTATCAACGAAGCATGGACAACCTCCAATAAGTGGCTATTTTTTTTCTCATCCGCCCTGTTCTGCTGAGGTGTATTGGAACAAGTAGTTTGATGAATAGTTATGTGTGCTTCTAGATACTGCTAGAGTTCAGAACTCAAATATTCGCCTCCATTTTCACTGTGGAGAACTTGGACCTATGCATTGTACTGAGTATGAACCATTTTATAAAAAATTTGAAATAACAAATTTAATTCACTTTTATACTTCATCAAGCACACCCAAGTCATACAGGTACAGTCGTCAATAAAAGTAACAAACCAACGTGATCCACCAAAGGTAGTCACTTTGGATGGACCCCAAACATTAGAATGTATGACCATAAAAGGAACTGGACTTTTATTCAAACTTAATGGAAACGAAGCACGATGGATTTTTACAAGTTCACAAATGTCACAATAGAAACTAGAAACATCAACTTCTGCAAATAAACCAGGAAATAATTTCTTCAAGTAACCAAAGGAAGCATGCCCCAGACGTCGATGCCATAACCAGATTTCATATTTCTTCTTCTCCCCCTCAGAACCATCCACCGTTAAATATTGATGCAAATTGTCCAAACTCTTTGATACTAAGTCCAAGTAATAGTGGCTTCCCTTGCCTAACACCACAACCAATCGTTTTCCTCATTCGGATGTCCTTAAACACACAAAAATCAGGCCAAAAAATTACAACACAAAGTAAGGTAGTGGTTATTTGGGAAACGGAAAACAGATTATAATCCAAAGATGAAACAACTAAAACTGAAGTAGATTCAAAGTATTAGTGAGAGGTAAAGACCATTCTCCAATAATTGGGGCCAAAGAGCCATGGGCAATGGAAACAAATTTTTGTGAGGATGGTTTAAGGGGTGAGACCTGTCTAGAATCAAACGTCATATGATCCGTAGCACTGGAATCAATTATCCATGCACTATTAGAAACAACTACAGAAATATTTAAACTATTACCACCATTACCTGCTGATGTTGCTCATGTCGAGATCTGACCAGCAACACCATCCGTTGTCTTTGTTTCGACAACCGCAGCACTGGAGGTCCTCTTGGAATGATTCTTCCATGAATCACGACTATGATCCCACCATTTTGGATGCCCCACAAGTTCAAAGCAGTGGCTCTTGGTATGACCAATTTGATTTCAATGAGTGCATTTGTAGGTGTATTTATTGGCACCATCAGTGTTCGTAGGCTGGCTTTGAGAAGGTCAATTCTGATTAGACGAATTTCGAGTCACCATGGATGAAGCTTAAGATTTTTCTGGTTCTCTATTAATCGTTGTGAATCGAACATATTCATGGTGGACCAAAGCATAACATGATTCCAATTCGGGGATAGGATCCTTTCTCAAAATTTCACCATGGATTTGTTCGAATTCACCATCTAATCTAGCAAGAAAAATATGCACCCTTTGTCGTTGAACTGATTTTCGGTAAAGATTCAACATCGTTCTCACTATTTATGATCACCTTATCACGATGATCCAACTCACAAAACATCTCGGTTAATTCTCCATAATACACCGAGGGTGTTCTGCCATTCTATTTCGTAGATAAGGCCCTCTGACTCAAGACAAACACCTACAATTCATTTGCTCCATCATAAAAAGCTTTAGAGAGAGCTTTCCAAATATCTCGAGCGGTGGGTAAGCGAATATATCGCTTCATGATTTCTAGGGTGTAAACATCAACAACCATTTCTTGACCTTTTGATTGTATGCATACCACTTCTCATATCCATCATCCTTCTTGGTAGGTGGTTGTGAAATACCACGAATGAAAGAGATTTTCTCCTTCTCAGGCCCATATGCATCTCCATGATTTGAGACCACAAATCATAGTTTGTTTCATCGAGTACAATCCCTGCATTAAACGACGAACCATCAAACTGAATATTAATGGGAGCAGATTTGTTCCCAGATCCATATTTATTCCTAGATGTTTTAGAATCTGATTCGGCCATGGTTCAATGAAGAGTACTAACAATTTAATCTTCTTGGCTCTGATACCAAGTTCAAAAATAGATTTCGAGAGGAATATATTTCAGTATTATTACAATGAATTGTACAGGTACATATACATCAATGGATCAATTTCCAGATCCTACAATCAAGCTGCAGATCCTACAATCAAGTTGCAGATCCTAGAAAGATAGGAAACAGTCATCTACAAGATAGAAAAGAATCATAGAGAAAATCAGAAAGAATCAGATCAGTCCATATCACAATAGTATGCGTTTAGAAAATGCTTTATTTGTCATCATGCAAATTATTTAATTACTCTCTTAGAACATGGCAATATACTTACTCGTTTCGATTCTTCAAATTCATTTCGCTTGTCCCTTGTTCGGTAGCAATTAAAGCTCGTCTATTTTTCATTTCTAAGTCTGAAATGACCCATGTTGAAAGTGTTTAGTCTCGAGTCTCATGGTCTCTCTCCCAATTTTGCCAGATTTTAGAAACAAATATATAAACTCTCCTATCATCCATGATATTAAAAAGCACTTTATGAAATTTATATTATATAAGCATATGCCGGATGAACTCTCATTTGAAGTGCCACTAAAAGTAAAATTTGTATTATATAAGCATATGCTGGATGAACTCTCATTTGATGTGCCACCAAAAATTAAATTTGTTACCTAATCATCACCCTATTAAATAATAATTGTTATGTACATTAACTCCATGTCAAAATGTTAAATTGAGGAATTTATTAAGTCTTGAGGAGTTTATTAGGAGTCACTCCATGTCAAAATCAATGTTAAATGGATGACTTTATTAAGAGTTTGGAGGAGTTTATTAGGAGGTAGAATGTTATAGGAATTGTATATTAGCTCAACTTTTTGCTGCCAAATGGAATCAGGCTAAACATTTTGCACATTAACTTGACTCCCAAGTGCTAGATGGAGTTCCACTCTCACATGGACTTTAAATTACCATGCCACTAAGTGTAGTTATAACATAAATTCAAAGAGTTTATTAGGATTTTAGAGGAGTTTATTAGAAGTTTCACTCTCACATGAATTGCACATTAGCTTGACTCCGAGCTACTAGATGGAGTTTCACTCTCATAGGGAATACACAACTCAGACAAAGTGCAATTAAATTTTGAAGGACGACCACAAAAGAATCGTCATTGTCCCATTCTCCTTCAATCTAAGAAAAACATAAATAGTATTCTACTGAAAAATCTTAAAATATAAAAACCTATAAACTTAATCGATTATTAATGAATATATATCTTACACAAATAATAAAATTAAAATGCCAATTGCCAAATATATATCTTATACAAACAAGGAGAGCTGCTAATGCAGCAAGTCCTTGCCATATGTCATTGAGCTCTTTGGTTTAAGATGGATGGAGTTCTTTGGTTCATGTTGCAACAACCTAAACTGTGAAGCTCATGTAAAGTACTTACATCCCTATAGAGAAGCCACCTGCAGATGTTGCAGCAGCCTAAACTGTGAAACTCGTGTAAAGTAGTTACATCCCTAGAGAGAAGCCACATGCAGATATTATATTCTCAATATCATAGGCCTTTCGATAGCATGCCGTAATCGCTGGCTCATTGCTCATGATTCATGGCCAATAAAGAAACTCTTTCACAAAGCTAAAGCTAGTATATAAAAAAAAATATTATTCTAATCTTTATAAACAATTTTATCATTTTATATATTATTCTATCACCCCCACATCTCCAATCACACCTCGGAAACAGGGATAGGTGAATCACGCTTAAATTAATAACGCTGGCTAGAATAGTACAAAAGCCTCCATTAGTGTGACCATCTCCTGATGGATCAAACACCTAAGATTTATATTTAGAATTTAAAAAAAAAAATTGAAGTGATTTCTCCCCTCTAATTAATTTTTTTTGTGATCCAATTGTCAACGATTGTGAGGACATGTCTCTTCATGACTGATGTGTTCCCTCTGCCACTTGCTCACCAGGACCTCCTCTGTCTGCACAAGGTTTTCTTGGCCTAAATGCAGCGTTCCTAATGTGGGGCCATACCTACACAAGTGCAATGCACTTTTTGCTATGACACAGATGAATAGTTTACAAGTTATAATTATTATTGTTTTTTTTTTCTAAACATATATGGACCTTGGAAAATAATATAACCCTTATATTTATATCAATATCATATATTTAAATGATAATATTTTAAATTTAAATCCCACAAATTCTAAAATTTTGATTTATTAATGATATTCTTTAGTCCAATGCTTGGTATAACGAGAATGCCTTGTATGAAGGCCACTCGGCGTTATCCGATCCCTCCACATTTTCCGAGATTATAATAAATTTTTCTTTTTTTGAAAGCCCCCTCCTCTTGGATAGTTCATTTTTTTCTCCCGAAATTTGCTGCGACCAGCTCTTTGTCATGTTTTCTGCAGGTTATTTGACATGGAGAGAGAGTTTGGAAAGAATCTACAATGTTGATTTAGCTCTTGCTATATCCAGGAAGAGAAAGATGTTAAACATTCTTACCACTGAAACTATACATATATAGGTAAGAGCTTCACTTAAATAATAAATCAAGTTTTCTTTCATGGAGGGAGACCTCCTTTCCAAGAGTTGACCTGCATTAAGGGAGACCAAAACTCCATTGATTCTTATTTAACAGTTGTTCTAGCACCATTATTTCATTAATTTTGTTTTCTTTGGTTAACATTGCATATCGCAGGTGGTTGTGAATGGTCCCTCTTCGGATTTATAGTGACTAACAACCGTTGCTAGAAATTAACAAAACAAACCAGATCCTGTTCCTTTTTTTATTTTTATTTTTTCACCTATGACTGCCATTCTTTTTTCTTCCCTTCCATCTTCTTTTTGGTTTTATGTTTATCTTCATGGTGACCAAGGTGTCCATGGATTCCTAATGCATGAAGCTTCATTAAATGGGTGTGAGTTTGAAAATATGTAAGTATGGAAACATTGTCATCTTTGAGATTATGAGCATTAGCTCTCCCATGGGCTTGTGCCTAGCAGTGGACTACAGACTATTCTTCCTACACAATAGTGACCTAATAACCTTCTATGCGGCCCTAGTCAGCTCAATAAGAGTTGAACCAATTTGACATTGTCTCATGAACCGTTATGTGCAAGCTATGGTTATTCTCGACATTGTTCATTTCTTTTAGAAGGTAGATAGTACATACTTTGGGGTATCAAAATGATGGAGAATATAGGATAAAAAAATTGAGTAGAATACTAATAAATTGTAGTTATTTTGGGGAAAATTTATCATTTTTAAGACTCTGAGAAGTTCCCAATGGAAGGTCTCTATATAAGCCTAAAGAGGGAATAAGAATCACCCACAATTATCAGACTACGGCTCATTTTTTTTTCTAATCATTTTTTTTAAAGCCAATATGTCTCACGAGCATTCTCGCAGGCTCAAGGCCACCCTATTGTGCATTCCTTACCAAAATGCTCTGCTATAATGCCTACCTATGCAAAAAGAGATATTCACGCATGGAAAGAGATAAGTACACCTCCCTAACCACCTTTGTTACTTAATCTCTTTCGTTATCTATTTAGAAATCATGTCTTGCGTAGTATATCTGAAGCTATCCTTGTCTAGTCATAGGATGTGCTTTCTGCAGGGTCTCCACTGTGAACTGTCCAAAGTGTATTTCATAGCCCGCTGCCATATCCATATATCAATTTAGCCACAATCTATTGACGTTGAGTAAGCCCCAATTTCAATAACAGAACGAGTAATAGCAAGACCCGGCGAGGGGAGCACGTTGGCCTTTTGTGATGGCCTACTAATTACACTAGCTCGTTCCTTCGCTTTTCAGGTCCTATTCTTTTTTCAGCTCTTGTTGAGTAGCAACTTCCATGTTTATTTTGGAGTTTAGTAAGCCGAATATAGTTGAAAAAAACACTAGCTAAAGATAAAAATATGAAATACCTATGTTGGCCATCTCTACAGAGGATGCCACCATAGTTTTTTCACTTAGTACATAATGTTACCATGTACCATCTCTTAAATAGTTTTAGTTTATTTGGCACGAATTTAAGTTTTCAAATTGACCATAATTTCATGCAGTAAAAGAGTCGAGGAATTGTTGGCAATTGTTATTATTTTCGCTTCAAATTAAATGTTAAAAGTTTTCTGTTGAAATATATATAAATTTGATATTTATTTTTTACTGTTTAGACAAGCAGAACTTACGCAAAAAATATTTCATAATGCGTTAGTTTTGTAAGACATAGCTGGAAAAATATTCAAAATGAATTTTGAGCTGTCACCAGTGTGTAGTTTTCAGGAGGATTCCATAACGATGAAGAAAGGGAAGATTTCTATATTGTTCTGTTACTTCTACCCTTTGCAATATTTTCATTTTTTTTATATTTAAATGTGCTTCACTCACGCTATATCTTCTTGGTTTTGATGCATATGCATATGAGAATAATGCTAACTCAATCTATATGTGAATGCGAGACGAAGGCTCACCATGCAAAATTGTTTACCCAGCCATTCAGACTAAATTCACAGTGAATTCAATGTTTGAGGTTACAAAAGCTGGGCAAGAGAAAACATACCATTCTCAAGAGTTATGAATTCTAGATACTGATTGTACACCTTGCCAATCCTGTGAATGCAATCTAATTTGAGTGTCCCTACAGCAAGCTCCTCGAGAAGAGGCCGAGACAACGACGGCAATAAGTTCAAATGGAAGCTGTCATACACAGCCCTAGAAGCATCCAAATCCTGTGAATGCAACCTAATTTGAGTGTCCCTGCAGCAAGCTCCTCGAGAAGAGGCCGAGACAGCGACGACGAGAAGTTCAAATGGAAGCTCTCATACACAGCCTTGGAAGCATCCAATATAATTCTCTCTATGTTTGTCAATGTGGGTTGAACAAATTATATGGCTGGAACATCTGGAATTGTATGTTTTTCTTTCTCAATTATGAAATACAGCATAATCCCGTGTTTTTGAAAACGACGGCAAGGCCATTCATAGAGTCCCTGCTAGCCAATGGCAGGGACTAATAAGAGAATTAAAACGCTAACTGCCAAAGAAGTTCGAGGAGGGGATTTGGTCTTATACAAATAAGAAAATTAAAACGCCAACTGCAAAAGAAATTTGAGGAGGGGATTGGTGTAAAAGCTGGCACATTAAAAATGATTTGAAAATTTATGAAAAAGTTAAAAAATATTTCAACCTCTCTCATTTGATTGCATGCATGTTTATTTTAATATCTATTTTACAATAAGTATCAGTTTTTAGAAGAGGTAGGGTATGTATATGGATAGTGTAATTACATTGATGAAAGCTATATTTCAACTTAAAAATATAATTTTTTAAAATCCTTTCATTGAGTATGATTTATCAAAAGTAAATATATACAATATAGATATAATAATATATAGTTCTGTAAATTTTAAAAGTAATGTACAATATAAATATAATAAATATAGCTATGTAGACTTTTAAGATTTTTTTTTTCCACAAACAAGTAGTCTCGTAATAAAAGTTATATATATATATAATAATGAGATTGACACATGAAGTTATTGTGGCATTGTTCTTTAAATTTAAATTTGGACTTTTCTATGGTTCACGGGTTGAGCATAATATTGTATTATGGCATGGCCGACACGACAGATGCAACTCAATACATCACTTCAGGCAAAGCTTGAGATGGAGCCTGGAGGTTATGTCTTCTTTTTAAGTTTCAACAATAGTTTGACTGATAGAGACAGGGGGAGCAAGTGGTATTCATGTTATTGGCTTAATTATTTTTTGATAATATGCACGTTCTATTATTGATTGTGCAAAATCTGGCTTGTCAATGGCTTAATTATTTTTTTGATAATATGCACGTTCTATTATTGATTGTGCGAAATCTGGCTTGTCAAATAGTTTGACAGACGCTCCCGAATGAGAGATCCAACAATACTCATTTAACAGCTCGCACTCTCAAATAAAAATCTATTCGATAAATAAAAAATAAAGATTACCATAGAATATCTTACATATCCAAGTTTCTTGTCACCCGACAATGGTGATAAAGAAAATCGAAATCATAATTGTTATTAATTACATCATTTCGATGAATCCAAATCATAATTGTTATTACATCATTTCGATGTCTAGCCAACAACATCCCAATTATTAAGATCCAAGTCAGTGTCCTAAGCATAATATTTATTAAGATCTAAGTCATTGTTTTAATAATATTTATTTAATCATACTTGTTATTAATAATATTTATTTAATCATACTTGTTTTAATAATATTTAATAAGATCTAAGTCATAATTGTTATTACATCATTTCGATGTCTAGCCAACAACATCCCAATTATTAAGATCTAAGTCATTGTCCTAAGCCTAAAACAATTAATATTTATTAAGATCCAAGTCATTGTTTTAATAAGTGCGCCTTACCTCATAACCTCGTAGATATATATAGAAATCGTGAATCCAACTAGATAGGTTTGAACTTATGGTTTGCAATTGGCTTCATGATATATTGTTTTGTCCCATTGTCTAGCTTCTTTTTGTCCTTCGCATTTCTCTATATAAACTTGAAGTAGATAATCAAGTCCTTCATGGAAATATAGGCCTAAGGACCATAATGGGAAGTCTTTTACCACCTTGTAGTTGCTAAGATATTCTATTGATACATAATCATTATAAAGATAATTATATATTTGTATTTTTATTAAGGATAATTAATTTGTATTTTGGTGACTCAAGTTACTATTTATAATATACATAAATTGTAGTGGGAATTTCAGCATTGTTGTCACAAATCTGTAAAATTTATAATAATTTTTTTGTTATTTTATTATTTATTTTATTTTTGTTGTAGCATGTAACTATTAGTCGCAACACTTTTATATACATCGTCACATATATTATATGCATGTGATTTTAACTTGATGTGTTTAATGTTTGTATGACCAGGTAGACCCTCTATTGGCGTTGTCTTCAAGTCGCCACGACTCGGTCACAGTCTAGGAAAGGTGATGTTTTTAGTCTTTTAAGTTTTTTTATTAATGATTGGTTTGTGTAGGACCTAAGCCTAAAACTAAGGCTTAGTCCTAGCTACCCTTAAAGGTTCACCCGTGTTGTTAAACCCACCCCTCATAAGACATGTTTTGAAAAGGGGGTTTTATATGAATAATTAAAGGTTTGTTTAAGTGTTAACTATGTTGGAAAGCTTGTAATAGCACATGCATTGGATTAAGATTGGATTTAGTGTTTAAAACTATGGTCATAACCTTTAAAAGGACTTAATCCAAGACTATGGTTTGATGGCCCTACCCATGGGCTTTACACGTCATGGGATGATATTTTATGAAGTTGGCATGTACAAAAAATAATGGGGAGGCACAAGGGTTAGCGCACAACGTTTAATGGTTTGTAATACATTTTAACCCTTGCTCCTGGCTGCGAGTTGACTACGCAACTAGGCGCATTTAATGTCAAGGCTTGTTCATATGCAATGTGGTCGATGGTCGATCTTTACCCTCCACTTGTCACAATCTGGATTACGAGTTCTTGTAGGGTTTTAGTGTGGCTTTATGATGTCATGATGGTTTAGTCGCATTCATTTGGTCTGTATATTTCTCCTGTGGAAGAAAACTCAACCACTCCATGGTTGTGTTGGACCAGTCTTGCCCTTGGCTCTTTACAGTCTGTTAATCAATACTTTTCTTCGATCTATACGTAGAGTTTTTTCTCAGTTGGATTTATGGAAATGTGGCCGCCATTACAACGTTGAACTTCTTGGTTATTCAAGGGGTGATGAAGGGAATCCAACCACCTTCTTAGTGTTTTGCAAAGGCTTTTCATCCTGCCTAATTTTTAACCAGGTAAGGAAGAAATTTCTTCTATTACCTTCTGTTAAAAGGATTATTAAAGGTTTCAAAATAATTACCGAGTTTTAAATTACATTCTTCTATTATTGTGCAAACAGACGAGGAGAAAGGGAATCCAGGAGGATATGACCCTTGGCCCTCTACACGACTTCATAAGGTAAGTTCTCTCACCGCTGTACATAGATAAGAAATTCATTCAAAGTTTATAAAATTCAGTTTTTATTTTAACGCTGTGAATTTGTTGACATGTGGAAGACAAAGATTGCAGAGGTTTTGGACTGGCCTGCTTCACCCTCACGAACCAACTCGAAAATGAAGGTAAGGATACAATCATATGTCTTTTAATCTTTCCAATGATTTGGGTTTACAATCATTTTTTTGTTTTAACATTCTTTAACTGTAAACTCTGTTTGTTAGTATGGGTCGATGGAGAGCGGCAACAAGGTAACCTCTTCTCAGGCCTATACTTCTTCTGTAATCAAAGGTGAGGAATTTTATCCAACTATAATAAAAATAGGGAGAATGCATAAATAAATTTTATACTACCCTGTAGATTAGAACTACGCTAGATTGCAAAAAGAGGAACGAAAAGCAAAAAATGACACGGACACAAATCCCCCCAGGGGGGATGGTGAATAGGCTCGAAATAGCCTATTCGAAAGGACCTTTTATTTTTATTAGCAGCGGTTTACAATATCAGAAAATTGAAATTGATGCACTTTGGTCCTTGTTATCTGGGATCCAAAGGCTTACAACAAACTTATAACAAGCTAAAATCAAAACACGACGATGGGGGAAGCTTCTGGGAAGCTCTAGTTCGCCCAAGAGTCAGAAATGGGCAGAGTCTCCTTCTCTTTTTTGTTAAACCTGCTAAAAAACAGTGAGCAATTAAAATAAAATGTGCCCAAAAACACTTTAAAAGTGTTTTGGGTCACCACGCTCGTTATTGAAAAAAAAACTAAGTAAAAAATTGTTAAAAGGGGCTAATCTAGTTTTGCAAAAAGGAACCAAGGAAAGCAAGCTTTCCTTGGGATCTTGGCTTGCTGTTTGGGCAGCCAATGAGATATGCACTTTTCTTGCAGAATTTAAATCTTTAAAGAATGAAAAAATAAACTACCTTATGAGCAAACTTTACATCTATGATTTAGCTACTTGCAAAAAAAGAAATTCCTACACCTAGATCTATCTTTATGAAATGATATTCTTTATGAAATTACAGATCTAAGTAGCAAGACTCTTATGAACTAGATCTAACAATATATATTCACTTCTTAGAACTAGATCTGATCATAAGAGGAAGAGACAGGTAACCGGAAGATTGATTTTAATAGAAAGGAGGAAGAGAAGGGGAAAGGCCCGTTGTTGGATGGATCTGCAATGGAAACTTGTTAGTGGAATACAGAGGGGCAATTTCTTCACAAAGTTTTTGGATGTACAGTGGAGTCAAACTATATCCACAGCTCATCCAATCCTTGCTACCTGAAATCTAAACACACAATCCTGCATGAAACCTCATGAGATCTGGATATATATATGAAAAAGAGACAAAATTTACATGCAAATAAGCTTATTAAACATGTATAATCTAGATATTCAAACCTATATGCTATGAGATATAGAAAAAACAAGTAACCTTACTTGCCCAGCTATACTCCTATTGATTCAGCTGAATCGTTCAAGCCAGACAGGGTTCAGATGCAGAAATTGAGAGAAAAGCCAGCAACATCAATAGTCGTAAGACAATGCTTAATCTACACACATGAGAGCATTACACCATTTAGCATCCAAATATTTTTTATTCCAACAATCAAAATATTACAACGGTATTACGATAGCAAGCACTTCAATCCAAATCTAACTAGCTTAGAAGAGGCAACCTGAGCTTTATTTATACAAAAAAATAGGAGATCCAGCCCAAGGGGGGCACAAATCCCAAGGAGATAAACCACTGTAGCTGAAGGAGAGTCCAACAATGCCTCATCTGTGTCTAACTGAGCCAGATCTGAGTCTCACTGAGTGCAATTGTCAATCAAAGAGCTGATCTGACTGACACCTCAACCTGTTGACTAAAGCATCCACCAAAACTCATCCAGATGAGCCAAAACGTGTGGAGGAGAAAGGGAGGGAAAAATTCCCCATAAAGGATTATGAAGATCAACTCTAGATCTGATTTGATCACCTCTTTCAGTCAAGGATTTGTCAGATCCAATCAATCTGGTTCAGATCTGATTGATTTCAATCAAATCGGCTGAGAATGCACTGATCTAGGATTTTGGATTTGCTCCATTATTCATCAATTTATTAATTAAAATAATCAATAATTGATTTTTGGGTATTTCTGACTTGAGTGATGGAAAATCACTCAAAACTAGGAAATAGTGGGTCCATGGGTTTACATGGTGCTCTTATCTTGAAAATGAGCACCTACATGACTGAAACTAATTATTTGGCCCACTTTTATTACAAAATCAATTTTTTCAATTAAACTATTAAAAAATAGCCTAAGTTTTGGAAAAATTAAATTTTAATCAAAAACACTGAAAAAACTAAAAAATTGAAAAATTGAAAAAACCTAGGGGGACTTAGACATGTTCATATGACTCGACCATGATGTCTAGCATGTTTATAC
>LPNX011157275.1:88448-110235 GCA_001517045.1 Pseudotsuga menziesii
TGCAACTGCGCAAGCTCACACGACATTGTGCAAGGCCAGATCCGCGCGATGGGTGGAAAATAACTGCTTTTTATATTTAATGTATTAATTGAACACACTTTGTGGATATAGGTCAGTAGTGGTTAGAAGTTAGTTAGAAGTGGAACTTCGATGTAAAGGCACAACCCTATATATAGAGCTAGTTTTTCAATTGTAAGGACACAATCAGAGGCTAGACACAGTCAGATACTGTATTTTGAACCATCTATGATCTTTTTGTGTCAGATACTGTATTTTGGGATGTAACCGGTCACCTGGTGTGGAGAAGAATTATTTGTTTTGGATCTGTTGCAAAATTAATATGACATGATGGTTGTTGCATAAATATTGTCTTCCGTTTTCCTATTTTCTCTGCTGTGGTATCAATGAGAAGTGTGTTGAATCTGTTATGTTTTACTGATGTTGTTATAATAAACTGATGATGCGTTCTATCCCACTTCTGTCACAATTTTGTTAAATGATGATTGAAGTTTTTTTATGAATGATAATGCTGCAATAACACTGCTACGATGAATGAATGATGGGATCTGCTAGATATGTAGTTGTGAAGATGAATCGTGAGGACTGTCTTAGTTCCACAATCTGATAGTTATGCTGTCGGACTCACGGATGCCATATATTCCTTTCCCACTACCGAAAAATCGGTTCCAACAGCTCTCCCTTGAACATCTCGAGTGAGACTTCGTCCACTTTGCGAATGTTGTTGGGTAGGGTAAAACCTGTTTGGGCCGGTGCTTAGGGAGATCGCGTTGGTTGAGCATCGACAAAGTGAGAACCCCTGTCGATGAGGTTTTGTTGGTAGGTTTCGCCAACAAATGGTTTCTTTGCTGGGACCGAGTTGTGATTGAAAGGAGGATATGTTTTGGCATCCGACTCGACCGGAGATTAAGGGGTGGTTTGGCCTAAAACTGCGAGAGTTTGCTGAAGCAAGAAATCAGAATCCGAAGCTGTTGAAAAGAAATTGGTTGGACAAATATATTCATGATGCTCCCCATGAATGGTTCTTTTGAAGTTTCCTGTCATTTTGTATGAATGGCTGGCATAGTTCACTTCTAAGAAGAAAAACTTCCAAGGAGGAGAGACGACATCTTGGACTCTAGAGCTGATCCAGGAATTACAAGAAACAGACCAAACAACATCACGAGTTGTCGAGGTGTGGTTGGACACTATCTAGGAGGGCTACACTACCGATTTTGTAGCTGATACCAATAAGTCATTTAGTGAAGAAAAAAGGGAGTTCTTCAACGGACCGTGAGATATATTTTTGTTGTCCCTACAGCTATCTATTAAACAACGTCTATGCGAAAAAGGTATTCTGAGAATGTACCAAGAGTAGTGGAACTCTGGTGTGCGGAGGATGTAGACACCGTGACGAAAGGGGGGAGATGCATGGAAATGTAAGGTGTAGATGGGCATGAGCTCTGGTGAAGGTGTGAAGGTCCCCGAGGAAACAAGTGGTTGTACAAGAGGAGGAGCAAGGTTTCGAGAGAAGAGGTAGAGGATGGGAGAAGGTCCTGCTGCGATTGACCTATGATGTCGCAATGAAAAACCACACAGGACAAACTTAACCTTTCAGTAACGATGAGGATGACCAGGCCCAGGCTATGCCTAGAGGAACGACAGGATTGAACCTTAGCAGTAATGTGTCCACACCTCCACGCACTACTCCACCACCAGGAAGAAACACACATTCTATGTCGACTTTCCCGATGTGTCAGTAGCAGTCTAGCAATAGAGTACCAGCTGGAGGAAGAAATCCCATAATGGCGGGCGATGAAATGAAGCTACCAATATTTCATGGAAACGGCACCGATGACCCAAAGCAATACTGGTTTCTGTGCGAGGAGATTTGGACCACCTGACAAACTATGGATGATGATATCAAGAAAAGCCAGTTGGAAACCACCCTCAGGGGTTGTGTGTTGAATTGGTACATGAGATTAATGCTGGTTCCTCAGGGAGGTACAGCAGAAACATTGGATGAGATCCGTAATGGATTATTTGAAGAATTCAAGAAGCCGAAGTCTAAGGCTCGATACATTACCGAATTGAAATAAATCAAGCAGTTCCCCAATGAGACAACTTGGGACTTGCTCAACGGTTTAAGACGGTGATGGCTCAATTCAGCTTCTAGATGAGCGATGTTCAGCACAAGGAGTGGTTCATCGCCATGATTGTCCCACATATTAAACAACCACTAATGCAACAAAATATTGCAACGCAGAGCGAGACTCTAGAAATCACGATGAAATTAGAAGCATCGTCGGTAGAAGAAATCGCAGTCGGGGTGAACCAGATTCAAGAAAATTTGGCCAATTTGGCACTCCAACTGCAATATATTAAGAAGGCAAAGGAATATCAATATGACCTTTGGTGCACCCGGTGTCACACGGACGAACACACCAAGGATACATGTCCGACATTCCTAAATTATTTGCTTTCAGGTGCCCCAAACCCATTGAGCTGCGCTGGTGTTCCATGGTGCCGCATATGTCAAGTCTATGGG
Organism: Pseudotsuga menziesii; assembly: GCA_001517045.1. NCBI lineage: Eukaryota > Viridiplantae > Streptophyta > Pinopsida > Pinales > Pinaceae > Pseudotsuga > Pseudotsuga menziesii. The sequence goes on from LPNX011157275.1 coordinate 90,994, forward strand.
AATCGACATGAGAACTGTGACTACATGCAAAAGATGTTTACCAAGGCAGAGAATTTGAACTATAATTTTTGTCGGTCAGTAGGACACGACGACAAAAAATGTCGAGCTTATGACTTGCTCCAGGAGAGGACATATGATTCATACTTTGTGAAAGGTGAGGACCCCCAGGCAATGCAAGTGCATCCACAGATGGCACAGCCAGTAGCGCAGGTGCAGTATACACCATCGCCCCTGATGCAGTTTATTCAGTCGCAACCGCAGCAGCAGTTTACGTCACAACAACAGTTTGCACCTTAGCCGCAACTTGTTTCACAACCACAGTATGCGCCAAGACCATAGTATAATCAGGTACCGCTCATTCAACATCAGCCATAATATGTTCAAGCTACACACTATGTCCAACAGCAACCAAACCCCCCGTAGTAGCAGTTGGCCTAGCCTCAGTTTCAGTAAGAGGGGTTCGAGGAGGATTCTGTGGAGGATTCATGGGACAAGGAGGAGGCTTCGGTCGAGGAGGAGGATGAGGTCAAGAATCAATCTAGTGTTATATCTATGGAGTATTAGACCACTATCAGAGGGAGTGTACATACTATGTGGCCAACGAGAATAATGTTGAAAATTTCCCTCAGTTGATTGCAAAATGGCAGGCTAGAAACATTCCTCAGTTGCAGAATGCGCAGACGCAAAACTAGCCAACATTCCAAGTGCAGAACCAGCCAACGATGCAGAATCAGATCCCTCCACAGGCTCAAAATCAGTCAACGAACCCACCGCTGAATCAAAACCACTCACTGAATCAATCCCAAAACCTGAATCAAGGATCAACAATCGCCACAATTCAAGGTGAACCGCAAACAAAGGATGTCAGCGTTGGGGTTGTCACTCGCGCCAGTACGACAACTGGAGAATATGCACCACAGCAACAAGTTCGGCTCACTGGAAATAAAAAGGTAGCATTTGATATTGCAATGGAGAAAGACACCTCCTTTGAGGCCAAGTATGCAATCGGAATAAATCTGGGTAAGTTCCCTGTTATTGCAATGCCATCTGCTTTTGATCCATCTGTAGAGGCAGGACCATCGTGAAAACATGGTACCTTGCAGCAGTTCTTTGAGAGTTGCCTGGTGCTGGCAAGGGATCCTGAATCCCTTGTCGAGATTGAGAAGTTGTTGTACCACCAAGATAAGACATTGAAGGATTCTGTAGTGAACTCCCTGCAAAAGAAGAAGACATGTAAGGAGATGCAAAAGAACATCCACATTGGATATTATGAGTTTGACTCAGTTATTATGGATCTTGGATTAGATGTAAACATTCTGACCAAGCAAACTTAGCAGCTGATGGGGAAGCCGACATTGGGATGGTCGCTGGTGCAGCTGCGACTAGCAAATCAAGCAAAGGTTCAGCCGATTGGTCGTGTCTCAAACCTAGTTGTCGATATTGAAGGTATGAAAACACATGCTAACTTTGATGTGATAGAAGTGGTTGAAGATGGAGGTTCCTATCCCGCACTGCTAGGTTTTGGATGGGATAATGATAGCATGGCGGTTATCAATTTCAAAAAATGGGTTATGACGTTTGAGAACCTGGATGTCAGGGTCATCGCTCCCATGGACCCTTAGGAAGGACGTCGGTATATTGAACCTATGAGGGATGAACCGGTAGAAGTTGGGATCATGCCTATAATATCTCTGAATACTATATCCACCCTACCGTTGATGTTGAACTTGGATGGAACACTACTAGTTCTATATCCTCTGATTCTGATGATGCTCTGGAAAATTGGCAAAATAGGCTGCATGAGGTGTCGTTCAGGAAATGTTGGTTGATCACACAGTCTCTCTTTTGCGTAGCAACTGAGATTGTCGAGTTTCCAATTTATGAAGGGTTGCCAGCATTATCAGAATTTCTTCAAGAATTTGAAGCATAAGTGTTTGAACCAAAAAAGGTATTGGCCCTAGATGTAGCATTGAAGGCTACCCCAGCCCAATGGTGGGCAACGCACAAGCAAATGATCCATGACTGGGGGCAGTGTCGAAGGTTGATGATGGTGCACTTCGACAATTCAGCGGTCTATCATGCTGGGAGATATGATGGACGGAATGACCCCACCAATCACTTGATATAATTTCAGGCCTTATGGGCACCACAACCTAAAGATGAGTGGGTCCATGATTTTGTTCATACTCTGGATGAGATGCCGAGATCCTGGTATGTAGCAGTACAACTGCGTAGAAATATAACCACTTGGGAGGAGTTGTCTGTTTTATTTGTGCAAACGTTTAGTTTCTGGGATGCCAACCGAAAGGTACATAATGCATTGCAAATCATCTGTGATGTAGTGCTGAAGGTCGTCCCTGTCGCATAACTAGTTGATCCACATGCACACTGCTCAATACAATCCATGATGACATGTTACAATCTATATGGAGAACCTGAAGATGATGATGAGTTGTAGAATGTTAATATTCTGGAGTCAAAAGGAAGTCGCAATGTGGCAGCACCAGACATATCGATGGATTTGATGAGTCAACCGCTGGAGATACAGAAATTTAACATTGGGTAGGAAGAGAACCTGAAATTTTCCAATATCGGGGACTATTGGGACGAGGAAACAATGGCCAAAATCACAGACTTGCTGCATGAATTCCAAGATATTTTTTCGACGTTGTTTTCAAAAATGAAGGGGATATTAGGGGACCTGGGTGAGATGAAAACTCGTTGAAACCAGATGAAAAACCTATGCAACAGAGGTTGTATCGACTGAACCCACGATACAAGGGCTTTGTGAAGGCCGAGATTGACTGGATGCTAGATGCTAGAATCATCGAGCCTATCGAAGAATCAGAGTGGATAAGCCCTATGGTGGTTCAAGATAAAAAGACCGATGAAGTATGCATTTGCGTCAACCTAAGAAAGTTGAATGATGCCTGCGTGCATGATCTGTTCTCGACTCTATTTACAGATGAAGTCCTTGAAGGAGTAGGAGGGTAGGAGATGTGTTCCTTCACAGATGGATTTTAGAGGTACCACCAAATTCAGATTGCAGAGGATCTCCATAAGACTATGTTTGTCACTGAATGGGGTTGTTTTCAATGTACAGTCATGCCCTTTGGGCTGAAGAATGTGCCAACAATATTTTCTTGGGTAGTTTTCACTGTGTTTAAAGACTTTATTCAAAAGTTCCTGCAAGTATATATGGATGATTGGACAATCTATGGGCTAATTAGGGACCATCTTGACAACTTACGATTGATGCTAGAAAGGTGTCGACAACATCAGATTGCATTAAACTCAAAGAAGTGCATTTTCTGCGCACTGTCTGGAATGCTACTTAGACACATAGTATGTAAGGAAGGTTTGTTGGTTGATCCAACGAAGATCGCGCTAATTCTTGGTTTGTCACTATCGACAAATGTGAAGATGCTTCGGGAGACGCTGAGGCACATAGGGTACTATCCCAAGTTCATCAAAGGATACACTATGATTACAACCCATATGGAGAAACTATTTAAGGACTCTGCATTTGAGTGGAGTCAGGAATATCAAGGAATTTTTGACACGCTGAAGGCCAAGATGGCCTCTGCACCCATACTGGTATTCCCGGATTGGAACAAGGAATTCCATGTGCATGTTGATGCCTCTTTTGTTACGCTGGGGGTTGTGCTTGCACAACCAGGTGAGGGAGACATGGATCACCCAATTGCATATGCCAGTAGGAAGTTGTCATTTGTTGAACGAAATTACACAACAACTGAAAGAGAAGGCTTGGCAATGGTTTATGCCTTGCAAAAGTTCAGGCACTATTTGTTAGGAGGTCGCTTCAATATGTTCACTGATCATTCTGCCTTGCAATATTGGTTAATAAGCCCATGTTGGGGGGCAATCAGTCGGTGGCTGCTACCTTTCCAGGTATATGGGAAAGAGGAAGTCATGCCCATGGAATACATTGTTCCTAGTTTGTGCATCGTTGCGGCGACTGCCATGGATTATGCAAAAGAATTAGAAGAGCGCATTGCGCAGTTAATCCAGCTTAAAGAGGACTGTTTTATTGTAGGATTCCACCAGCGTGTTGCAAAGGATCGAACAAAGGCGTGGCATGATCACCACATTAAGAACAAACAATTTGTGGAAGGATATTTGGTGCATTTTTATGAAATCAAGTTCACCAACCATCTAGGTAAGTTATAGATGCCCTAGTTAGGCATCCAGGTAAGTTACAGATGCACCGGTGTGGTACTACCGACACACAACAATTGGGACTCTCTTGAATCCCTTTAGGACGAGGTCTGAGCGGCACACCTCTTGAGGCGCTGAATATATATATATATATATATAGAAAATTTTGTTAGATACCAGCAAGGAGAGCCTAGGCGAAGAGGCCATGCAAGGATAGAGTTAGTAGCGACGGAAGGTGGATCACCTGCGATAGCCGCAGGGCTATGCGTTGGTCAAATCAGCAATAAATACAGGTAGTTAAAATAGTTAGCTAGCGATGCTTGTTGAAGCGACACACATTAATGGCCGATCCGACCGTTAGAAGGGTAAGATTACCAGTGGATTTGGTGTCATTACTACTGGATTTGGTCATAATTGGATATGGTATATTTGGCAATGATGAGTTCGAATTAGGAGGTGGCTATAAAAATCACACGGGACACGGGAGGAAGGCATTGTTCATATCAGTTCAGTCGAGCGAGCAGAGTGTTGAGCTGAGTATTGAGTATGAGTTGCAAAGTAGAGGTGTAGATTCGTCGGGTGCATCGTAAGGTTTGGGGAGTGTGGCATGCTGAGCAACCCCGAAGCAATTGAGATTTCTAGCAAGCATGAATCCCCATTCGGCCCACTGCCGTCGAGGAGGAAGTTATGAGCATGCTGGTAGGCTCTTCATCCATCCCCAAGAGAAAGAGGCAGGCTCAAAATCCCAGTTCCATGGCACCGCAGAAGAGGCACACCCGCACTTCGGCTAGAGTGCAAGGGGAGGGGACTGCATAGACTGGGTCGTCGATTTCGAGAGCCATAGATTCTACAGCACCTAGGGAGGTCTCTATTAATGATATCTTGGGATATGTCACTCTAACACATCTAGGAGCGAAGCCGAGGCAGCCTACAAAGAATCATAAGTATCCACCAAAACTGTTGTCGCTGCCGGTAGGGATGACTTCCTTGGTTGATATCATCCCTACCTTGATCAGGTTGAAGTTTGAGGACCATGATTTTCTGTTGCTTAAATATGTCTGGGATGAGCCCTATGAATCAGTTTCGAAGATGCCTAGTGTACCAATTCATTCGATTCCTCAACCTTGAGCGAGCGGGTTGAACAACTCTAGATTATTGGGGGTCATCAATATGCCTCACTTTGGTCAACTGAACGAAACCTGTGCTTGTGTTAAACAATTTTTTTCTTGCTTTCATGGTGGGACGATCTAGTTGAATGAGCCCATTCTGGTCACGGTGAACTTAATTGCGAGCATTACAATCTTGGTGAAGGCCGGGGAAGATCCAATGCAGTATATCCACAGGAGGGATACTGACAAGAAGCTTGCCAAGCAGTTGAAGGAGCAATTTGGCTTACAGCATGATGGTCGCACCTATCGTATTGACAGCATTAATTCATAAGTGGTGTGTATCGAGGCTCGTATTTTGGCGAACAATATTGTTCAGGGGAATTGACCAGTCCAATGCAACTCAGGCGTGGTCTCCTATGCACAAAAATGTGCAGAGGGTGTGTAGATGAACTGGTCCTTATTTCTGCTCAACCAGTTACTTGACGATGCTCTCGCTGCACAAGCTAGGCAGCCATCTCCTACAGTTGGCTGTTGATTTTCATTGCGTTAGTTGCATGGATGGAACCCAAATATTATCAGCCGATGGCAGTTGATGCGATGAAGGTGTGCCACAGTGCACGATATCAGAACTTGTGGTGGGTTGAAGAGCCCAGTCGACAGGCGAAACGTACGATCCACTTTTGGGTCTATTGGGAAGCGCTGTAAACTGCAGCTGTCAAATTTCCCCACCTATCCCAATACGCAATGACCAAGTATCAGCAGCTCATTCAGTTTGCAATTGGGCCTTGCTTCATTTACATCCAGGCACGGCGGGACCCCGACAAGCAGTGGCTACCTCTAGCCTGCAAAGTTACTGATGAGGAATTGGATGCTATCATTCAGGAGTGGTCAGCTAAATGGCCCAACCCCATGAGTCAGGAGGAACTATCTGAGTCGATACCTGATGCCTCGAACGAGCCTGTTCAGAAGGAGTTGAGTGTTCACAACTCTGACAATGAGTCATCGATGGACCCTAAGGCTGAAGCATAGTGCATGCGGGAGGAAAATCAGGCCAAATGGTGCCAAGAATACGATATGGGCAGCGATACCCGGTTAGGACTGGAGGACCAACTACAGTGGCTCATCAAAGTGGTCACTAAATCCTCTGAGAATATAATGAAAGTAATATGATAGTCTAACCATGAAGAGTTTGTTGCGGTAAGAGATAGGTTGAATTCTATTTTTGATGTTGTTTCCAGATAGACACCCGTGATACATGTGATGTAGGAAGTCCCATCGATCAGGAATGAGCCACGGGCTAGGAACGTTCAAGTTCCCCTGACTACGATCAACGCGGGGAGTGAAGAAGTAAACCAGTTACTGCGGCCTATCCAAAGAATTGCATTGGATCTAAACAAGTTACCTTCGCAAGCATTGGTGGAGCTGTAGCATGTTGCCACCTAGGAACTAGAAGATAGATAGAAGGAGTTGACTGATGGATACGTGCGGTGACAGAGTGCAGCCGAGAAGCTGCAAAAAGAAGTGGAGGAGCTGCATCAGTTCAAGGTGCAGCTGGTGAAAGAGAAGGTACGAGAGATCAACACATTAAAGGTGGCACGGGATGAGCTGCAGCGCAAGGCTATCGAGGAAATCACTGAGCTGAAGAAGGCACAAGACCACCTCATAATTGAGAAGGCGCAGCTGTGTGCAAGTGTTGGTGAGGTCGAGCAAGCTGTTGATGAGGCTTGTCAACATATTTTTGAAAACACAACTGAGCTTACTGCCTTCGCTAAGGCCAAGTGACTTGGGGAAGTTATTACCCAACTCCAGGACACCAACCTTCTGCTCAATGCCCTAGTCCATCTAGAGACGCCACCGGAGTAAGTTACCGAACGAAAGGCTACTGTCGAGGAGATAATGGCTCAGTTTGAAACAATGGAGCAAGAAGCAAAGGAAATCATGGAGGCGACGACATAGTTTTTGCAAAGTGTCGTCCAAGACGAATAGCTCAATCAGTTGACCATGCAGGTGCAAGAAGCTGAAGGATAGTTGATGACATTGAATATGTTGCTACGAGCACCGCCGCTCATGGTGTAGATCACGTGGTCTGAGGAACTGAGGGACCTATATCAGAGAGCTTCCCGCGCCCAAGAACACCAACAAAAGCATCGTGCCCAGTTGGATGAGTTTCAAGAAGTTGGCAGGCAGTTGGCTGTCAAAGCAGTCACAATGCTCTAGGTGGTGCAATAAATTTGGAAGATGGTCGATAGCAAGGATAGGGAAGCGCACCCCGTGTAGTATACTTTGCTCAAATGTCAAAGCACGACCGAAAAATTATAGCTCCAAGTTTGAGAGATCTCGCAGCGGTTTGAGGATTTCAAGGATAAGACATCAACGTATACCCTGTCAACTTGACATGGCTCGAGGACAAGCCACAAGACTGTGTTGGGGACCTGTTGGTAGGGGTTTTGGGTAAGTGAGTTGCGTAGCATCGTAGTAGCTGCACAAGCTTACGCGACATTGCGCACGCCCAAATCAGTGCGATGGGTGGAAAAACAACCACTTTTTATATTTAATGTATTAATTGACCATGCTTTGTGGATATAGGTCAGTAGTGGTTAGAAGTTAGTTAGAAGTGTACCTTTGATGTAAAGGCGCAAGCCTATATAGAGAGCTAGTTTTGCAATTGTAAGGATACAATCAAAGGCTAGACATAGTCATACAATCGTATGAAGGATGAGAGCTAGTGCGATCTCTCTAAGGTCTTGTTGAGTCTTCTGTTTTGAACCATCTGCGATCTGTCTATGTCAGATACTACATTTTGGGATGTAACTGGTCTCCTGCTTTGGAGAAAAATTATCTATTTTGGATCTGTTGCAGAATTAATATGACATGGTGGTTGTTGCATAAATATTGTCTTCTGTTTTCCTATTTTCTCTGCGGCGGTATCAATGAGAAGTGTGTTGAATCTGTTATGTTTTACTGATGTTGTTGTAATAAACTGATGATGCATTCTATCCCACTTCTGTCACAATTCTGTTAAATGATTATTGAAGTTATTTTATGAATGATAATGTTATGATAACACTGTTGCAATGAATAAATGATGCTGTCTGCTAGATCTATAGTTGTTAAGATGAATCATGAGGATTTTCTTAGTTCTGCAATTTGATACTTATGTTGTCGGACTCATGGATTCCATATCTTCCTTTCCCACTATCAGAAACTTGGTTCCGATAGCTCTCCCTTGAACATCTCAGGTGAGACTTTTTCCACTCTGTGGATGTTGCTGGGAAGGATAAAACCTGTCTGGGCTGGTGCTTAGGGAGATCGCACTGGTTAGGCATTGACATAGTGAGAACCCCTGTCGACAAGGATTTGTTAGTAGGTTTCACCAACAGTGGCATGATGTCCCCTGCAGCTGTCATGGATCCATCTAGTTTGAAGGAACTAGCGTCCTCCCACCCGGGTCCTGGAGACTCAGCACTAAATAACTATACATTAAAAAAAATCAAGTCATCAACATCTGATTCTAAGTTAAATTTATTATAAATTGTGATATTGCATAACGTATAATCAATACTTGAACATTAAATAAAACAATAACTAACCTGGTGTAGGTATCTCTTTGTGGCATCCTCTTGTGTGGGAACCTGGCATGGATTCCCACAATGAGAACAACAATGTGGCATTTTTCTCGTCGAGCTGGATGGATCAAACTAGCTACCACCTCTATCTGCTCTCCCTCGCCCACCACCAGTGTAGCGTGCAAAAGTGTGTCTCTTGGGGGGGGGGGGGGGGGTCATGCTCGCTCTGAGAGGACATAGCCACAAATGTGGTATGAATGAGAAGGTGTCATGTGGCACATATAATGGACTCATGGATCTCATCTAGCTAGCTACCTAACCTACGAGGTTGAGGAAGTGGGTTTGGCTCTCTCCTAGGTGTACGAGGTCCTCTGAGTGGGTTTCGGTGGGCGTGAGGTCGATCTTGGGATGACCCAAAACTGATGCCCTTGAACTCAGTGATGTCGAAGTATTTCACATGGAACCCTAACACAAACTCAGCCCACAGTTTCCTGAGAAAATACCGTGGGACCTCGACAGTGTTGCATGGAGGCTTGTCAAAAACCATGAACCATATCTTCCTCCATTTTTCTCTCCATGGCTGATAATTATACTAGTCCATGCAAACTTGCCTCTTCCTCACATCTGGAGGCTGTCTTGTTCTAGGATCTGTAAATTTGCTCTACAATTGGGCTTTTTTATATTCAAGTTTTTTATATCCTCTTTGGATATACCAGTGCTATAATGCTCTCTCATTCGAGCCCTATATTCGCTCAAACTGGTTATCTCACTGTGGGAAATGTTAATAGATTCTATTATGTTTTGTATTGATGTGGTGAGGGAAACCTGAGAGGGTTCCCTGGTGTTCTTCAGTTCATCACTCAAAATTCTTAATTGGTTTAAATCCCCCTGTAATTCATCTTCGAGGTTTTCTTCATTTAATTCAGGGTTTTCTTCAATTAATTTGAGTTCTGGGTCCTTTTATTGGTTTGTTTCATTCATTTCTTGGGATATTTGATTGGTATTTTTCATTGTGGTTAGGTAATTTGTACTTACAATATCAAATTTTGCCCGTTTCAATTGATTTTCAATTTTTTTTAATTTTGTATTTTATTTTAAAAACAATAAAAACATTGAAATAAACAAAAAAAATTACATTCCTACTCTATCTACCTTAGTTGAACATCATTTTAGGCAAGTTGGACAATTCCATTGGGCTCCTTCAGGGTCATTTTCACCTCCTTGCATGCTCACGGGTGGGTAGAAAACAAATACAATTGTTCACTATTTTTTTTAAACACAGGGATGTGCACGCGTCCCTATGTGTGATCACGCAAAACACATGCACGTGTCTACATAAACATGTGCACATAGGCACGCGAGCACGTCATTCAGGGTGTGTGCATGTCATTCGAGGCGCATGCGTGCTCCTATTGTCCACGCTTGCAATCCGGTGTGGAGGTTCGCCACTGCCGAAGCGGGAGTGCATGTGCGCCTCTAGGAGGTGCGTGCACGTTGTTGTTTTGTTCCACTAGCGTGCTCCCATTGCTTCATACTTGGGTAGTAGGTTTGTGTGGGTGCCCTAGTACAACACTAATATACCATGCAAGTTCAAATTGAGGGTTTTAGACTTATAAAAGATGAAGGCATTATATAATTCCTAAACTATATGTCTTAAGGAGTATTCATAATATGTTAACAACATATATATATATATTTAAAACATATATATATTCCTCCTGATCACAAGTGATATTTTCAATGTCTCTCCCTCTCTATACATGCTACAAATTAAAAATCAAAGTCCATTGCTCAACAAATTTCACCACATTTCATAAAACATTTAAAACTTTCAATAATAGACAGGAATTGCATGATGTGCATCACTTAATCCCATTTATTCTTAACCTTTTAAAACTATTGGTGAGACTCAAATTGAACCCTATTTTTGGTATTAATTGTGAGAAATTTTGCATGTGGAGGGAGGGGAGAGGTGGTGACATTCATAATCACCCCTTGGGTTGTTATATGGATGATAATATGAATCGTTACTCATCCCTCCATGCAAGACATCACATGAAATTTGACCAAATTTTGCTAAATGTCGTTGATTTTTATCAAAATTAAAGAATGGAGTTGCAAAGGTTGGAGGTAGGGGGGATGTACATAGAAATTGACCCTTACATGCATGCTTAGAAATTGAAAACATTAAGACAAGTTTTCAAAATTTCTCCAACATTAACCCAATTTGGAGAAATGTTGAGTATAAGGCAGGGGATGGGTGGGGGGTGGAGCGATTTAATTTATGGTGTCACCCTTGGTCATGCCCAACTCTTATGTCCATGCATCCATACAATAAGGTATACAAAAAGTTGAAAACTTGGGTAAAATTTCAATACTTCTATTCAAATTTTACTAATTTTTGCAAAGTTATGCTCAAGGATTTGTTAACACGAAGGTTAATATTGTTAGAACAATATACTCATTAACATCTCAACATGTCACTTATGGGAATTGAACCTATGTGGAGAGGATACAAATCTTCTCATAACTTTTAAGGTTAGAACTAGTTGTCAGTTACAAAAATAAATTAGAATATATATCCATAGAATCCCCCTCATGCCTCTGGTCATTTAGATGATTGTTCCCAAGGTAAATAAAATTATTTAGGACTCAAGGATGTATTAACATGTCACCAATGATAACAAAACATTGGTGAGAAGGATAACAATCATTCCTCCTAGGCACCCGAGCTAAACCCAAATAACATAAATTATCTTTTAATTTTATAACATCAAAGTAATTTCCGCACTAAGAGGATCACTACTTTATTGTTTTTAGTTCTCAAAGTTTCAAGCCTCGTAATTGTGTTCTTGTTACCTCTTTGAGATAATTCACATTCAATATAAACTAAAACTTTTGATAACATTTCCAATTTATTGATATCATTTCACTCAATATACTTTAGACTTCCATAAAGTATGTTTACAAAATTAGATTTGCATAATAAACTATTAAACAATGTAAAATAAACATATAATGTTATAAAATTGAAAATAGAAGTGAAGGAAGAAGAGGCTCCTAGGGTGTTATGTGAGGGGTGATTAGTTTTATTTTATTTTAATCCATTCAAAAAATAAACACAACTACCTTCGATTAATGCATGTAAAGGAATAAACCTATCTATATTTCCAACATATTGGGCTAGATATGTCGTGTTACCCACCTACTTTCGTTGTGTCGCATGAGCTACCAAAGCTCTTACTGACTTTACTATCCCAACAACCGTGCCTTAAAAGAATAGTAATAAGATCTTCTTATTGACTTTAACATCCCATCAACCATGCCCTAAAATAATAGTAATAATATCTTTTCACACTGAGCATTTCCAAAACTATTACATTAATATCTTCTACATGATATTCCTTAAAACAATCAAGTGATTCGAATACCTTAAAACTGATTAGATAGTAAGAAATAAGCAATATCATTCAAATGTGGATATATTCAAACGTTATAACTATGCAATGATTATAAGTTCAAGACCCTTCCAGGGTATACGATCTCAGATATTACATATCGGATCCCATAATCCAAATACAAAGGATTAGATGTATATAAATATACAAAATCGCTTACAGGAAATGGTCGGTTCGAAAAATAAAAAGGTAATCGTGAACCTACCTTCCATAAGAGTTACACCCACTTACACCAAGTCACAAGTCACAGCTCGTCGAGAGGAGGTTTCTTTTTGTATCTCTCTGTGGCCAAACATCCATCACATACCGTATGTACAGACCCTAAAACATCTCGCCCCAAAAGGCCTCCCACTATCGATGGAAAAGTCTAACTTAAACTTGGAAAAGAGGGATATTACACATTTCTTAAACTTAGGGTTATGCAAGAGGGATATTACACATTTCACGCCAACAAGGGATAAACTTGGACAATACATTTCATGCCAATGAGGGCAAAACTTGGAAAACTATAACCCTAACTAGGGTTTATTATTTAACATGCATGGACCACAACCATAACCCTACCAGGGAAACCCTAATCCTAACCCTAATATTAGCTTACTGTCATAACTTAGTTTAGAATCAGTCTAATGTCCAACTCAACTTTTTCAAATCCGGTGGACTTATGCTTCAAATCATGTTGATTCATGAAGTTGGTTCTCGGTCTTTGGATTCTATTATAATTCATTTAATGCTGAGTGAATAGTCATTGGGTGCATGAGGTTTGTTGAATAGTGGTGTTGGTCGTTGATGAAATGTGAAGCATGTATTGCAAGTTAGTTTTATTAAATTACTCTTGAACATCGACTTAACTTGTAATTTAATCATCCAAAATCACAATTTTTAATTAGATATATCCAATTGGTGTGCATGTAGTGAGTTCATTGAAACCTTGAAATACATTGTATTGCAATTAGTTTTATTAAATAACACGATCAATAACTTTGAGTTTACTTGTAATGATCATCCAAAATCACAATTTCTAATTACATATACAATTAGTGTGCATGTAGTGAGTTCAATGAAACCTTTAAATTTAATAGTTTGTTCTTTTGACATAGTGCATTTATAAGTAATAGATAATCCACACACATCAACACAATAGATTGACACAAAAACATGTGGAAACCAAAGAACAAATACAAAGTGAAATGTATCATTCATTTATAAGTGAAATGTCAATGTACATGTCTCCAAAAGTACATATATATCCAAAAGTATCCAAAAGTACATATATATCCAAAATTATCCAAAAGTACATGTATCCAAAAATTTCCAAAACTATCGAGGCCACATATCCAATACTATTTAAGTCACATGTACATGTAAGTGAAATTTCAATGTACATGTCTCCAAAATTGCATGTATCCAAAGCTATCCAAGACACATGTACATGTATTGAAATGTACATATATCCCATAAGACACTCAAAACTCAAGCTTCCTCTTGTTTTTTCCCTACGTTGATCTTCTAGGAAAAACTCTAGGACCAGTGTGCATCTTTGGATCCTTCAAATTAAATATCAATTGTTAAATTTAACTAACTATGTACTAATACATTAGCTCAATAAAATACCATATCTAAATTAACTCAACAATTATCAACATGTTCATGCACAATGCATGAAACACTTGGTCATTAATGTAGATCTCACCTCAATGAGAGACTGTGACAAAAGGGATTGTGTTCCTTGTGTAGAAGATGGAGCTATTGTTTGAACATCAAGGATGGTCGCATTCATGGTCAAACCAGAGGGGCCAAGAACTGCTAATGGTGGTAGTGGCTACAATCACCAAATTTTGAAATAGTTAGACATGTGCATGAATAAACAATAGACAACAATAACAGACTATATCTATATCATGTTCAAATAGTTGTACCTCTGTGTGGCTTGTTGTTATTGCAGATGCCACATTGACTGTTGCATCAATAAATCCTGATGTTGGTGGATACAATCACCAAATGTTAAAATAATTAGACATGCATGAATAAACATTAGTCAACAATAATAAACTGTGTAACGTCATGTTTAAATAGTTGTACCTCTGTGTGACTTGTTTCCATTGCAAACACAGCACTGACTACTGCATCAACCATCCATGCGAGGTTTTCAATAGTAAACTCTAGTTCCTGATGCAGTAAACATGCAAATCAAACGTTAACAAAAACGTTTTATGCACTGGATTTCAAGTGAACCAACAAATATCATCGAAGGATATACATTACAATGGTATCAATACCTCCATGGTCGTGGACAGTTGGAGTCTTTCTAGGAGTAGGCCGCTTCATATACACATGAACCTTGTTCACATATGGCCTAGGAGGAGATACAAATCCAAGAAATGGTCCAGATGTTTCGGTTGGTGCCTATAGTCAACAAGTGTTTGTGTAGTTATACATGCATGATTCAACGAATAGACATGTATTTAAAAAATTACATTTTTAATTGTTTACCTATATCCCAAATGTTTCCTTGGTTGATACGACCATGGATGCTACCTCCATCACTGCTTTCCCCCGTGAAGGATCTGGCATCTGCAATTTTAATAATTGTAAATATTAGACCATAGATAGCATTAGTGAACTAAGATGTACAATATGTGGAAAATACAAAATTAACAAGTATTAACAAACTAAAATTTTAAAATGTTTACCTCGGTGTGAGATATGGCAATGGGTTCTATATGAATCTATCCACCAACGAAGGGATCAATGGATGAAATGTCATGCCCCCTATAGATTGTGGAACATCAGACTTTGGGGTGTCACTGCTGGCATAAAGCATCAGCTGCAAGTTCACAAAATTAATATATTAGCTCAAACTATACATATGTGTACAAAGAGGAAAATAAATGAAGAATTTATTACAACTAACCATCTACATACATCACTCAAAAATTCACTAAAGAAAACATCTAAGGAAAGACCATAGCAGGGATCACCACACGATGTGCACTCATGAGGATCAAAAGTAGGCTGGGGATGTGCTGATGGTGCTGCACTAGTAGATGGTCCTACACTAGTCAGTGGTACTAGACTAGAAGATGGTCCTACACCATGACGACCTTGTGTATGTACCACACCAGGGACAAATGTCCCTTCCTCACCCATATGTTGAACCATAGTGCTATGACGAACAACTTCCCATGCCAAACTCAAATACGCATCACGTGTCTATGGAATAACACGATGTATAGGTGGGACATCTGGCCCAAGAAACTTCCTGCAAGGTGCAAGGATAGGACAATCAAGTTCTCGAAGACTGGCATTGGGTCAGTTTTGGGGAATCCCCCCGTCGATCCCCTGAAACTGTAAGATATCAAAATACTTTACGTGTTTACCCAATATGAACTCGGCATACATCTTTCTAAGGAAATGAAGGGGTATTTCCCTGTTGTTATGTTGTGGCATCTCAAAAACCATATACCATCTATCCATCCATTGATCAACAAATGGATGAAATGTCCACCACTCAATAGAGATATGAGGCCTATTTTCATTTGGGATTTCCCCCGTCAAAGGGTCCCTAAATAGTGAAAATACATGCTCTTTAGTTATTTTCAACTTTTTGATTGCATTGTACTCTATCCCATCAGGGTACTCTTGTATTTTTCTTTCTCTATATGATGTAATATCATATAGTATGTTGCTTGACAATGAAATAGTATCTACAATTTCATCCAAAGTGGATGCAAGTGACCAACAAATCCTGTCACTGCCACTAAAATCCGTACTAAGACTCCTCAAGTGGGAAATCTTAATCAATCTCTTGACATTTGTGGCCATAGCTACAACTGCAATAAAAACATCAATAAGAAAATCATTAGAAACATATACATGGTATATAATGGCGTCTCTTCAAAATTGAAAATGTAAATTAAATCAAACTCAAGTAAGCAATTTAGTGGCATTCAATTACATGCATTTAAAACTTAAAATTAAACATTTAACAATTAAATAGTAAGTTTCGTTCAACTTCTTTCTAGAAGTCAAGGCACTTCTTAACCCTCATTGGTGGAATTTCCATGCACACTTGGGTTTAAACTTCTTTGAATTTAGGAATGCAATTTTCACATGTTTTGGCCTTTATGTCCCTTGGATATGTAAAAGAAAGGGGAAAGGGACTATTAGGATATGCGAGGAAAGAAAGGGGCTGATACAGGGCTTCCATCTATCCTCTAAATATAATTGACTCGATCATGGTTGGGAACACTCTCACGACATACTCTAGGTAGTTCATGGGTGTTCACCATTTCCATTGTTGTATAAACATGGAAACCAACCAAAAGTGACATGGAAAAATGGAGAATTTGTGGACTGGAATACAATTGGTTGTAGATGAGCTTCGAGACTCGACATGTAGAAATATATTACCCATTGTTTTTACTATTTAAAAAATGGTTCATAAACCTAGTGATATAGGGTCATAGACTGTTTGAGTAAATTCATTTATGAATTTTCTAGGTCAAGGGATCTTAGGGAGCCTAGGGGCTTACATGTTTCTAATTTTCTTTATTTTGTTGAGAGGTTCAATAAAGAGGATAAGGATACTAGGCCCTTTTCCCAATGTAATTGATAGGATTGGTTGAGCATATCCAGAATTGTAGCATCTAGTTAGTGATTTGTCAAGTGAGTCTCACATGTTATAGGCTCAAAGAAGCAAAATTCAAGTTGAATTTAGTTTAGGTGATGACCTTTAATTAATTATCTTTTTGGTAGCTCAATAGAGCTAGGGCCAGAACTGCATGATGATTATTAACTCTTCGACGGTGCAATGAATATCAAGGTTTTTTGGTGGTTTTAGGACATGTTGACTTGTAATTCGATATCACAATGAGAAGGTTCGTATATTTAAACATTTTTTGTCATTATGATAAGGCCAAGGGCATGGAGGGTAAGTCATATGTGCAGAACAAGAGAAAAGTGTCGAGGAAGGTATAATTAAAAGACAAATGAGGTGGGTGCTATAACCAAGAAGTGCAAATATTTTAGTGGAAAAATGGAGGTGGCTGCTAAAACTGGAGAAAGGAATAAAACTAGTCATACTTACTAGTTTTAATTCTGTGTTTTTATATATATTGTTGTTTTATATATAATACATTGTTTTATGTTTAAAAGGGTAGGCCCGAGAGGCACTTTGTTAATGTGTGTTTGCATTTAGTTAAGGGTGCTTAACTAAGAGGCAATGTATAACTACATATACTTGTGATGAAATTTTGATTATGTTCATGGACAAATGATTGTGATGAAATTTTGAGAAACCAAGTTACTAATTTTTTATGTTTTTTTTTCTATAAAACTAGTCATAGTTACTAGTTTTAATTCTGTGTTTATATATATATTGTTGTTTTATATATAATACATTGTTTTATGTTTAAAAGGGCAGGCCCAAGAGGCACTTTGTTAATGTGTTTTTGCAGTTAGTTAAGGGTGCTTAACTAAGAGGCAATGTATAACTACATACACTTGTGATGAAATTTTGATTATGTTCATGGACAAATGATTGTGATGAAATTTTGAGAAACCAAGTTACTAATTTTTTATAATTTTTTTTCTATTCATGCTTGTGCACGTGCATTTGATCTTGTTATGGCCATTTCCGAGGAAATTTATTCAATTAGTATCATGGGGAAATGTCCTTTGAAGGTTGGAAATTTGAGTTTCATGTGGATGGATACATTGTATAAAGGGAGGAGTTCTATATTTTTCAATTTTTGGTTGCATTAGGAATTTTTGAGTTCTTGAAAATGAATTCATTGTAATTATTCACTCATCTTGGTTGAGGGAGATGTGAATTTAATGAGTGACTCAGTTATTTCGAAATTGCTAAATAATACAAAATTTGGTTGTTGTAAACTATTAAAAAACCGTATTCTAGGTTTAGAATTGACAAAAAATAATTCAATGGGTGACTTCAAATTACCTGACTAAATGACAATTCACTGGTGGATTTACCTCCCCTCCAACTAAATTGTCTCCTCCAACATTCCACAACACCCAATTCGTTCCAATTCGCTCGCGATTTTCGCGTTCCTGATGGTAGAATGCGCCGCGGGTTTCAAGAGTGTGTATATAAATTTATTTTAATTTTACAAATCGTGTACGCATTTTATAACTACATATCGTGTACGTGTTTTGTAGTTATATAATGCATACGTGATATGTTTCCCTATCCTACATGTCCCATGACATGTCAGGCTTGGGTTTAACCATAGCAAGTGCTATGTAGCAGAAACACATTGTATTTTTATGAAATGTGATCATGTTTTCAAAAACTATGATTGCATCTAAAAGGTCCCTCGTCTTCTTTCACTGAACCCCATAAACTTTGATTTTTATTAAAAACAATACCAATTTTCATTATAGGTATTCAACCAATATTAACATTATCATAAATTTGAAAATAATAGGTTTTCAAACATGATGTTTTGTGAGGGAGCAATAATTGGGGTTCATTAACTTCTCGAAAGTTAAGAGTATTTAAGTTTTTTTAATTCAAATTAGTTTATATATATAATTCAAATTTAATTTAAGGTTGAAGTAGTTTTTAAAAGTAAATGATAATTTTTATATTGTTCTTAATACATTCTATCTATAAGAATGCATTTATAAGAACATGGGATTTATTGAAAGATTATAAACTAAAGTAATAACAATATATCACTTAATAACAAAAAGTTAGGGTTAAAAGTAAATTTTAAAGTAGATGATAACTTAAATTCAAATTTAAGTTATATATATATAATAAGTTAGGGTTGAAGGAGTTTTTAAAAGTAGATTATATATATATATATAATCTCCAACTATCACTAGAATTCTTAATCTCCATAAATTTTGAGTTTTATTAAAAGTAATACAATTTTCATTATAGGTATTCTACCAATATTAGCA
>LPNX011157277.1:0-56372 GCA_001517045.1 Pseudotsuga menziesii
ATCATCAGTCGTTACCACAACGGCAGATTTTACTTTGACCGACCAGTCGACATTAATGGAGATGTTATCTCCCGACTGACTGGTCTGTCAAACCAGGGTGACCCGGTCCTCATTGGGATCAAGGAAGGGCTAGTCGAACACTTTACAGGTTCGACGTCGGGGAAGAACTCCAAGGGCCTCATGATCAGTCAGATCGAGGCACGGACACCACAGATTGTGGAGAAAATCATCGCCATTACTCTCACCTTGGCTGGTCGCAGCAGTGACCTCAAACTGGAAATGCTGGATTCCCTCGACAAAATTACAACTGACGGCCGCATCTTCAGATGGGCAGACTACCTCGCAGACTTGGTCAAAACCATATGCGAGCGCTGTCAGGAAACAGGAGATATTATTAAATTCCCCTCCTTAATTATTTGGATTGCAATGTATTATATCTGCCCGGAAGGCAGTCCTGTCTTCCGAGAGCCGACTAGGTTTGAGATGCACAGGTTCAAACCCTTTTCCCAAAAAGGAACTGTGCATGAACTCAACCAAGGGAAGGTCTTGATGGAAAACTGGTTCCAGCAGCTTAAGATGCGCACGACAAGGTGGAGGGTGCCCCAGAATATCCGACGACACCTTCCAGCCGACTCACACATCCAGCTGGAGCTCGACCATACATCCGTGTGGTCATCAAACACCCAGGATTCAAATGCCAGGGACCTCGACTACTATCCCACAGTCGAGCAGATCTTTCGGGAGCTGTTTAGGCAGACAAAGACCAAAATTCAAATCCCGGACGCTGCAAAACAAGTCGACTTCTCTATAGTCGAACCTTTGACCGACCAGGAGAAGGAGGAAGATTACGAGCTGCACCTGTATATCAGCACATTTGTAACGCAGGATACTCTGACGGGCACTCCTGGTCGGGTGCACTTAATAGTGAAGCATCAGACTGCACCAGTCGTGGACCCTCCGACCGAGCAACAACAGACACCACCACTAGCACAACAACCAGCACAACAAACAGCTCCCCCGGCTACTCAGACGGTCGACCCCGCTCAGACCCCGACAGGAGAAGTCGAGGCAGACAACTCTGAGTATGCTGTGTCTCAGAGCATTCTCAAGAAACTGGCAAAGGAGATCGCTATTGCCAGAAGGAACATCAAATTGCAAAAACGTCAGCAAGGAAAAGGTAAGCGCAAGCTTGTCCTTGCTGACTCTACAGATGACGACGACGAACTGGCAGCCTCCGCACTCGATATAGTCGAGGATGCCAGAGCAAATAAAGTAACTGTTGAAACCCAGTTTCAACGTTTTGTCGAAGCAGGAGCACCGGAAGGTCGGCCAAAGAAGGCCAAAACAACACCACTGTCCGAAGATGTGGTCGACTTGGTGACGACTCCTCCTCGTCCATCTCCGACTAAAATCGTCGAGGAGCAAGCACCAGTGCAGCAGGACGACATGTCCCCCGAAGACTTTGCAAGAGTTATCCCTGAGGCACTCAGAGCCAGGGCCAGCTCGGACCAGGAGCTTAGAGCCTTCTTTGCAACACTGCCTGCCCTGTTCAAAACAACGCAGACAATCAAGACAACAACTCCCCTTAAAGCAAGCCAAAAGACATATGCACACCAAACAACTGTATTTACAAGGGTGCATGATGGTGGTGACATTGCGGGACATGAACAGACCTTCCCCGACTACCAAGTCCCCCCGGAAGAAGACGTTATATCTTCCGACCAAAGCCCCCACCCCCATTCTCCATCCCCCCCAGGATCAGGAACCCCTCCCCCCCCCCCCCCACCCCCCCCCCCCCCCCCCCCGCCTGATTCATAGCTGAGACCACCATCATCACCACAGCCGGAGGTGGACATACCACCTCCCCAAACCGAAAAACCCCCGACCACTGAACCAAACCTTCCGACACACACCCCTTCGACCTCTGATCCACCTTCCACTTCTGCAGGTCCTCCCGACAAACGAACAGAGCAAGCAAAGGAGCCAACAACACCTCTTCCTCGACCCGACCAGCTAAGGATCAGCTTACGAGATGTAAGCTCGTTGACCGACTCAGAGGTTGGCCAGCTACTCAACACCTTAGCAAAAGAGTCGAAGAGGAGGACGACCCGACTAAGGAAACAGCTCAAAGATAAGGAGACAGAAGAAGTCGAGTTCCTCGACAAGTGCAGGTCTCTTGTACAGACTGTTGCCCCAGGACCTATCGAAGTTGCTACCGATCGACCGCTGGACAGAGCATATCAGCTGTTTGAAGGTTTGGTGTCGACCATACAGACCCACCTCCATGAGACTAAGGCCGGGCAAAAAGAAGAAACTGTCCGACTGCTCCTGACTCAGCATACAGCATTCTCGGAGGCTCACAAACTTCTACAAGACCACATGGAGGAATCCATTGTAACTGAGGAAGTACTCCGAGATTGGCCTACTCATTATGGGCAGGTCTATAGTCAGACGAGGCAGACTAGACAGGGCATTCAGGCCTTGGAGAAAAGGAAGTCGACTGAGACGGAACTGAGGCAGACCATCGAAGATCAAATAGTGATGGAAAACACTAAGCTGCAGCAGTTGGAACGAGAGGCACACTAGTGGGTTCAGCAAGCCCTTCCCAACTTGGAGAAATTCGACAACATCTGTCCGCAGATGAAGAGACTCCTTGAGACTGCGGAAGAACACAATCAGCTGCTGGGCCCCAACATGGAAAATATTGCAGAAATGGCAATGGCAGAGAAGATGTCGGTACTTTCAAATCTTACTACTCTGACTATTGACATTCAGAAAGTCTTGCAGACATGGACGGACTTTCAACACCAGCTTGCCATCACAGCACCAGCAATAGTCGAAATCTGTGTGCAGAAGAGACCAACTATTCGCCTACACAGCCCACCTCAGTAGCAGTCTCCCTTGCAACCTATTTTTTTGTACTTCTAATCTATTTATTTATTTATTTATTTATTTATTTTTTACCTCCCCTTTTCTTCGGGACGCAGAAATGTTTTGTTTGTGGGGGAGATGTAGAAGGAGCAAGTTGACATAGGTCGACTTGAACGAAGACCGACTTAGTCGATCAGCCGACTAAGTCGAGAGACCGACTACGTCGGTCGGCTGAGTAAACACAATAGTTAGTCTGTTAACTAATAGTCGTGTCGGTTCGGTGAACCGACAGGTAGTTATGATTGTAACTGTTTGTAACCTGTATATTAGGCTGTTGAGCCACTCAAGAACGTAGTTCAGTTCTTGGCTTTGTATGATCTATTGAGAATAATATAATCTGTTCATCTGTTCTTATCTCTTGTATCTGTGTATATTTCTGTATATTTTATGTATTATTGGTAACCTTATGTGATCTGTGAGATTACAACAGGTCCACTGTATGTTGTTCCAAAGAGAGCAGGTGATATAGGGAAAGAAAAAGTAGGTTGCTGGATGACAGAATTGAGTAGTTGAGCCTGTAAAACTGCAACATTTGCGATGCTTCCATTAGTGAAGTTGTTTCGAGCACCACTGGCTGAAGAACTGCATGTAGATGCAGTGCTGCTAGCAAAAAACATAGCTACAGTTACCAGAACATTTCCTCCTATTTTGTTAGCAACTTTTGCACTAACACCACTGACAGAAGTTGCACCAGTAAAAGGCAAACCAAAAACAGATCCATTCTGCAAAAGAAAAGGAAATATTACAATGCTGCAATTTGTTATCAGCATGTGTATTCATAAGATTAAATTTTTAAACTATAATTCAATAGTCCCTTAAATGTTGACTTGAATTTCCACCATACCTGAAATATTGGGCTCTTCTTTTATGCTGCTTGAGTTTTCTGTTGTGAATTAGACTTTATTTCTGGTGCATCCATGCATGCATTACCTTCCATTACCTTACATTTGCAGCAATAGAATCTCCATCAGCATGTCCTTTATCCTTTAGACAAGTCCACAGTAAGTCATGGGACCTACCTTCATGTCCCAGAGCAGTAGTTGTAGATTGTTCCTATTAAACCATTTCCATATAGACCAGTTGAGCTTCCACATGGAGCAGCCCACAAGGGATTAGATTTCATCTGCCGCTAGCAATCAATGAAGTGGGTAATATACACATGTGTTGCACAACACTTCCGTGAATGTCATGTTGGGAACAAAAATGAGGGAAGTTGCACAAAATATTTGAATATGCAATAAGCACACTATGCAATAGCTAAAACTTGATTGAAATGAATATATAGAAAGTTAGCTAGGTAGGTAAACCAATATATGATGATGATGATGATGATGATGGTTAACGTCCCCTGAGACCAAACTTTGGTCTATCGGACCTAAAGAAGAGAATTAATTAGTTTGCTTTAAAGTTATATTTCTATGCTCAAAGAGCTTGGAAAGAAGTGTCCCGAGCTTACTATAATTTTGACAGGCTAAAAGGATAGGAAAGTCGGTATTGCAACAAAGATTATGAAACTGGGATCTAATGTGGGTGTACGCAAGGCACTCTAAGAGGAAGTGATTTTCATCTTCAATGTTCTTACTCTCACAAAGGTGGCAGATCCTTTCTACCCATGGTGTTTTAGGGACTGTCCAACGACCGGTTTCACTATGGAGCTCATGCGAGTTCATTCTTATCTTAGCTATGTTAATTTTTTTCTTAGTACTGATCAAAACAGAGAGATACTTTTGATCTTCTAGAGTAGGGTTGATGACTTACTTATAATATCTTAATTTTCTTTTAGCCTCAAGATCTTTCTCACACCACAATTTTTCTTTAAACTTAGAAGAAATAATATTTTTAATGTTATTAATATTCTGCAAAGCAACATTTCCATCGATCTCCCAATGATTTAACCAAGACCTGGTATCTTTATACCACCCATGCTTGAGCCTTAAGTGGTTTTTTCTGGAGGTTAAAGCTATCTTAGGGAGTCTATGGTCTCCCATGTTATTGATTTTGTTGTTGTATAACAGGAGTCTAGTCATAGCTAGGCTCTCGATGGAGGAAAGACCCACTTCTATAAGGAGAATAGGAGAAGTTTGTAATTAAAGACTTTTCTTCATGCTATGATCTCTATATTTTTGTAAGCATATGAAAATTTTCACAAACATGTGACAAATAGCTGATCCTTGAATCCATTGACAAGTAAAAAGTTCCTTTACCAAGTCATCATTTTGATTGCAGACCATCATGCCTCACTCTCAAACTTACTTCAGATTAATTTTTACAGATATTTTAATATCCTATGTTTCAGTGCTTAAATAAGAATTTGTGATGTCATATCGAAGAAGCATTGCTCGACGCAATGGCCTAATTGAAAAGCACCACCATGGTTATGTTATAGCTTAGATGAACAATGTCCAATGCAATAGTTCATACCATTCTTCACATACAATCAGAAACAAAAGCATTCCACCAAACAATTTTAAAACTTTGACGCCAGAATCCTTAAATAAGAATCTATAATGTAATAAGCTGTTGATGTATTTGTAACTTCGGAATGTATTCATCCGTATATCTTATGTATTGTACCCTGATGGTTTATTCTGGGATGTGTCTATAATGTATTTGAGTCATGTCATGCCCCGATGTTCCTATCGGGAGGTTCTATAATGTAACAAGTCATGTCAAGTCATTGTGGGTAACCCTCCTATTGGTCAAGGGTTAAAGTCCCCGCAGTTGTGGGGCCCTAGGGTTATTAGAATATCCTATAGAAGTCAACCCTAGGTGAGTCATTTTAAGTCAAGGCAATAGTCGCCACCATTTTGTTAAGGATAAACCTCCTTGTTGGTCGGAGGAGGAAAAGTCCCCACAAGTTGTGGGGCACTAGGGTTATTAGACACTCCTAGAGATGTCGGCTCTAGTAATTAATTGTTAAGTGAGGCTGACATGTTGGAGTGAGTTTCAAGTGAATGAAATAATATAAATAGGGAGTGAGCCTCTCTATTTATTACACACACAGTCACTCATTGGGGCATATGAGTGAGAGGAGAAGTTACTGGGACAAGAGAGAGACTGCTGCTATCGGGAGATCATCTTTATGTTTTCGGGTTTTACTTTTGGTGCTGATTCTATCTTTGAGGAATTTGTAGGGTTTTCTCCTTTATGGTTTCCTCGAGGAAAATTCTTTGTGTCTCTTGTCTCTTGTGTTTTATTGCTGTGCATGTTATTCTCTCAGTTAAAGATCCTAAGATCATAATGGTAGCTTGAATGATAAAAATATAACATGGTATTAGAGCTAACCTGAGAAGAAGACAGTGTGTAGCTGCAGAAGCTAGGGATTCTTAATTTTTGGGTCTCTCTCCACAATCTATCAGCAAAAGTATGCTAGGCTGACTCTCCATTGAAGGGCACATCTTTCTGTCGAAGCGGAATTCGATTCCGAGCATTTTCTGTTTTGGTGTGGAAAATTAGGGATTCTTGCAGAAGAGGAATTTTTGAGTGAGCCTAGAATAGTATTTCTCTCCTCATCAAAATCTAATTTTAGAGACCTGGATCAATATTTTTGGTTGGGTGAAACTCCAGGAAAGTCAAACCCCAGTTTGACCCCGAGCTAGAAAAACCCTGGATACTAAAATTGCTCAATTTAGGTACATTCGCTATATACAGAGATTGGTGAAGTATCAGGAGCTGAAAATTTCAGAGGCCGAATAGACAATCCTGATTTACATTGTGTCCAAACGTCAGCCTCCGATTCACTATATTAGGGGAGATATGATCCCTACAAGTTAGGGTTCCAGCCTCTTCTAGAATTCATCCCTAAACAGGACACCTGGGGAGAATTGATATATCTTGGTCTACAAAGGTCCAAATTAAATTTATGAAGATGTTCCAAAAAGGGCACATACTTTAACTTTTGTGGTCCAAAATTTAGACTTAGAAGATGAACCTGTGACACGTGGAAGTCCATACAACTTCACTGTTTTGAACAGTCCTCTAATAGGTCACCTTGGGAAAATGATCATAAGTCCCAATTGGTGAAAACAATTCTGATGAAACATGTGTTTTTGGAACAGGGAAATGAAATTTTGCCTCAGTATGAAGTTTCAGACACATAGGACCTGTAATTTCAGAGATACTGCAGAAACAGTAACATGCATTTCTACAGAGGAATTTGGAAAACTAGGGCTTCCTGTTCCGGGAGCTTCCCTCCACTGTTTTCAGAAAAGGAGTACATTGGATAACTCAAATTTAAGAGATATATATTTATATACAATCATATTTGAAAGATTCCAAGTTTTGAAAATTAGGGTTTCTCTGACAAACCCTAGATCAACCAACTCCGGAACCAGGACGGACACCTCAAATCGGTAAAATCTAATACTTTGCTATTTGCATTTGAGGTTGTCACTTCAAAGTGATCTATCACATTAGTTTGATGATAAGCTTGGTGAAGTTGAAAAATTCCAAGCATGGAAGTATTTGATCTCTCTGAAGAAAATGAATTGGAGACCTACATGAGTAGAGAGGTTCCAATTCCAGAGGGAGATGAGGCTAAAAGCCTTACACCAGAAGAACTTGGTCAAGGCCAAGAAGATCATTGTTGATTCAATCACGGATCACATTGTACCACAAGTGTCTTCCCTAAAGACACCGAAGATGTTTGATTCCTTAACCAAGCTATTTTAAGGGAAGAACATACATCAGAATATGACTTTGAGAAAATAGTTGAAGAAGTGAAGAATGCAGAAGTGGTGATAGCCACCTTGAATGGCCTGCCAGGATCATGGCATTCATTCATTTGAGGAATGTGTGCCAGAAGGAAGTGATTAATTTCAACAGAATCTGGGAAGAAGAAGAAGCTCAACTCATAATAAGAGAAGAGAAGATGGGAGCAACGAAAGATCAAGCTCTCACCATCCAAAGAAGATCCCTCAACCAATGAGGAATATGAAGATCTCAACTCTTGAAGAACCTCTTATCCATATCGGCATTTGGATAAGAAACAATGCTATTATGAATAAAGAAGACGATGAAGCTGAAGGCTCAAGAAGGAGTCTACCCACGAAACAAATAAAGATAAGTATTCAATTGTCATTTCATGATATTGTTTTGTTATGCATTTGTTTATATTCTGTTAATGTATTATGCATGATAGAATTTTTGCATTAATGACAGTATACTACTAATATGCATGTGATGGGTAAGTAGCTCATGGTTCTATACAACTCTCCATTGCTACTTATCTAGA
Organism: Pseudotsuga menziesii; assembly: GCA_001517045.1. Taxonomy (NCBI): domain Eukaryota; kingdom Viridiplantae; phylum Streptophyta; class Pinopsida; order Pinales; family Pinaceae; genus Pseudotsuga; species Pseudotsuga menziesii. The sequence continues at coordinate 8,165 of LPNX011157277.1, forward strand.
ATGAAACCTCTTTGCTGACATATTGGATTAGTGCACAATCTTAATGTTGTCCTGGTGAAGATGGAAGGTATCTAGAAACGTTTCCGTGAGATATGGATGAATGTTGTATTGGATAAAGTAGTTGCATGATCATATATTTATGCATAATAATTTTCTAGTATGAATATTCCTTATGAAATGTTTCTAACCATACAATTGCATTTGATTTGTAGGAAAGATTGCATACATAATCACCTACAAGCAAAGAATGATGAGACTTGTTCTGAAGAACAAGTGACGACAGTTCAAGATGAATAATAATATGATGAATGCAACGACATCATTGATGCAGAACCTTCCAACTATGAAGAAGTAACCAAGAAGAAAGGGAAGACCCGTTCAATAATAATGATGTCTAGGATGTAGTATCGAGACCTGAAGAGAAGTTCGTAGCTCCATCATGCAGTAGATGGAAACATTGTGGGATACAAGATACGATTTGTAGCACGAGGCTTCTCACGAAAAGAAGGCATAGACTACGAAGAGACATTTGCAGCTAGTGGAAGTTGAAACACATACATGATGAGATTGATTAAGATCTTAACCTTTGCTACAAGGTTGAAGGTGAAAGTCTATAGAGGATGACAAGCTCACAGATGGGTGCGAGATGAACTTTTGAAAAAGTTCAATTAAGAGGATCTTGGTATCCAGTGACCCTAGATGGATACATAGAAGATTAGTAGCAGAGGAAGCTACTTGTCACTCCAGTATAGAATGGTTTAGTGCATAGAGTACAGAAGACAAAGGGAGTATGATGCTTCAGAGGGAGTGACTACATAATATCTTGAGGATCAACATGGTACGACAGGATCGATAGATTACTGATGACTCTAGGCTTTACTAAGAGTAAAGTGGTTCCAACCTTTGCTTCAAGGTTGAAGGCGAAAGACCAGTGATGCTCCTGTTATGTGTCGATGCACTATTTTCTAGGCATGGAGGTGGGGACAAGGGAAGTATGCAGTAGAGATCCTAAAGAGGTTCAGGATGATGGACTGCATGACCACACCTATGGCATCGAACCTGGAGCCATTGAGTGTTGCTTCATCAAAGATGGTTGATGCTACGATGTATCATCAGATGATTGTTTCCTTGATGTACTTGACGAATACGAGACCATATATTTGCTTTGTTGTGAACACATTGAGACATGTTCACCTGATGGGTGCAAAGGATGGAGTGAGGTACCTGAAGGGTACAACTGATTATGGGCTCAAGTATGAGTCGAATCAGAAGATTAACCTGGAGGGTTATATTGATTCAGATTGGGTAGGTAGTGCCATCGATAGGAAGAGAACTTCAGGGTGTTGCTTTAGTATGGGATCAGGTGTGATCTCTTGGTTTTAGTAGGAAGCAATCATATGTGGCACTAAGTACAACTGAAGCAGAGTATGTCGCAACTTGTTCAGCTAGTTGTGAGGCAGTATGGTTGAGGAAGCTACTATCTGATTTATTTGATCTCCAGTTGGATGCTACTTGTATACATTGTGACAAACAGAGTTGCGTGAAGTTTTCAGAGAATCTAGTGTTCCATGACAAGTCGAAGCATACTGAGATCAAGTATCACTATATTAGGGATATGGTACAGAGGGGAGCAGTAAAGCTCCAGTATGTTGCGATGGAGGAACATATTATTGATGTGTTGACGAAGCCATTGGCTAGGGTGAAGTTTGAGTACTTCAGGGAGAAGCTCGGTGTTCTCCAGATCGAGGTTTCCTCCAAGGGAGAATGATGAGACCCATAGCCATTCTGACATGGTGAGAGGATTGGTTCCTTGCATGGTCAGATGTAAGGGCTGAGACATTCTGTCATGGTGAGAGAATTGGTTCCTTCCATGTAAGATATGAGTGCTGAATCTGTAAGCCATTTTGACGAGTAGATCAGATGTAAGGGCCAAGCCATTCTATCATGGTGAGAGGATTGGTTCCTTCCATGTCAGATATGAGTGCTGAGCCATTCTGATATGACTGTAGGATTGGTTCCTACATGATCACATATAAGGGCTATTGCCATTCTTGGAATGGAGCTGCCTGGTGAGGTACCGGGAATACTTGGTCTGGGATTGAGGGCCATTCTGATATGACTATGAGATGTGTTCTCACATGATTAGATATGAGTGCATGGCCATTCTGATGTGATAGAGGGATGTGTTCCCACTTGATTAGATGTAAGGTCTGAGCCATTTTGTCATGGCTAAAGGATTAGGTTCCTTCCATGTCAGATGTGAGTGCTGGCCATTCTGACTTGGTGTTAGATATAAGGGCTACCACCATTCTTGGAATGGAGCTACCTGGTGAGGTACCATGAACCCTCAGTCTGAGATTGAGAGCCATTCTGATGTGACTGAGGGATGTGTTCCCACATGATCAGATGTAAGTGCAGAGCCTTTCCATAGATGATAGTAGGTGTGTCCTATCATGCTGGTGGATGTGAGTGTTGGCCTTTCCACACATGATAGTAGGTGTGTCCTATCATGCTAGTGGATGTGAGTGCTACGCCTTTTCACAGATGGTAGTATTTGTGTCCTACCATGCTGGTGATTGTAAGTGTCGTGCCTTTCCACAGATGGTAGTAGGTGTTTCCTACCATGCTGGTGGATGTGAGTGTTGTGCCCTTCCACAGATGATAGTAGTTGTGTCCTATAATGCTGGTGGTTGTAAGTGCTGAGCCTTTTCACAGATGATAGTAGTTGTGTTCTATCATGTTGGTGAATGTGAGTGCTGGGCCTTTTTGATGTGATTGTAGGATTGGTTCCTACATGATCAGATGTGAGTGCTGGGTGTGCCTTTCTGATGAGTAGGTCAGATGTAAGTGTTGGATGGGCCATTTTGACTTGGTGTCAAATATAAGCGCTGAAGAAAGACCTACATGGAGGCTAGGCCTATAACAAAAATGAAAAAAGGTTGGCTCTGTAGAAATTCCTATGACAAGAAGAATCATGAGATATCACCCTGATGATCTAGTGATGATGATCCAACAGTGATGATCCAGATTGAGTGATGATCCAGATCCAGTGATGATGTCCAGTTATGATCCAGATCGAGTGATGATGATTTAGATTGAGTGATGATATAGATCCAATGATGATGATCCATATCCAGATCCAGATCCAGTGATGATGATCCAGATCGAGTGATGATATAGATCCAGTGATGATGATCCAGAGCGAGTGATGATCCAGATCCAGATGAAGATGAATTACAGATGAAGATGACTTGAAGATGAAGATGACTTGAAGATGAAGATGACTTAAAGATGAAGATGATGAGAACCTGGTGATGATCTAGATGATACAGAGAAGAAGACTTGTGTTGATAAATTGTGTCGAGAGAATACCTTCCTAGTTAAGAGGGAGTATTGATGTATTTGTAACTTCAGAATGTATTCATCCGTATATCTTATGTATAGTACCCCAATGTTATTCCGGGATGTGTCTCTAATGTATTTGAGTCATTTCATGCCCCGATGTTCCTATCGGGAGGTTCTATAATGTAACAAGTCATGTCAAGTCATTGTGGGTAACCCTCCTATTGGCCAAGGGTTAAAGTCCCCGTAGTTGTGGGGCCCTAGGGTTATTAGACTATCCTAGAGAAGTCGAACCTAGGTGAGTCATTGTAATTCAGGGCAATAGTCCCCACCATTGTGTTAAGGATAAACCTCCTTGTTGGTCGGAGGAGGAAAAGTCCCCACAAGTTGTGGGGCACTAGGGTTATTAGACACTCCTAGAGATGTCGGCTCTAGTAATTAATTGTTAAGTGAGGCCGATATGTTGGAGTGGGTTTCAAGTGAACGAAAGAATATAAATAGAGAGTGAGCCTCTCTATTTATCACACACACACTCACTCATTGGGGTGCATGAGTGAGAGGAGAAGTTACCGGGACAAGAGAGAGACTGCTGCTATCGGGAGATCATCTTTATGTTTTCGTGTTTTACTTTTGGTGCTGATTCTATCTCTGAGGAAGTTGCGGGGTTTTCTCCTTTATGGTTTCCCCAAGGAAAATTATTTGTGTCTCTTGTCTCTTGTGTTTTATTGCTGTGCATGTTATTATCTCAGTTAAAGATCCTAAGATCATAATGCTAGCTTGAATGATAAAAATCTATCATAAACATGCACTTATCACAGTCCATTGGATTCAATTTTAATGCTCTGTAAGCAATTTCAGAACAAATAGTTAGATAGAAATGCTGCATCAATGACATCTTAGTGCACTAATAGACTAGCCAGTTTTCATTTTTCAGTATACAGAGTGCTGATATAACACAAAGGTACATCCAACAATCACTTAGAAAACTGGTCATATGTGATCTATAAAATTTTGCAGGCAACAGACTGCTAGAGACTTGGGCTGAATATATGCATGTTGATCTGCATCCTCTAAACAATGCTAGAACATGTGAACCTAATAAGTACAGGGAATACCTTTGAACCATAACTGAAAACTTAGTTAAAAGAAAAGAAAAGAAAAGAAAAATGGTTGGATAGGACTTGCCTCTTCTTGTGCTCTTCTTCATGTACAGCTTCTTCCATAAATAGGTTTTCTGTAAGTTCACTATCCACATGCATTGGGCCATTAAATTTTGCAACTGTGTGATTTTCTTGTGGATCAGATGTCCTTTTTATCTCCTCTGTTGCAGAACTGCTGGTGTCTATTTTTAGTTCTTTTTCCTTGGCAGTTGAATGGTTCTCTGAATCAGCTTTGGTGTCAGCCATCAAGCCTATCATAGTTGGAACTAATGTTACTCATTGAGGAATTAATTTCAAGTCCATGTCTGATAGGCCTTTGTTGGAATGGAAACGGAGATCTTGCTCACCAACAGCCAGTTCTGGTGACCAACAAAGATCTGAAATTAGCGTGGGTCCTTCTTCCTTTATTTTAGAGCTCATTCAATGACGTTTTCTTTTCATAGCTGCATACCTAAGATCATAATATGCTTCTCTATGATTATGCAGCAGATGAACCCAATTTTAGAATAGATTGCAATGTGATAGATAATAGACCAAGTGAGATTTGACATGGACGCTAAAAAACCATGCCTGAAATGAGATCCAGACAGAAGAAACACGAGAAACATCGTCTTTATTATTTTTAACATATGATAGGGAGCCTAGGGCATTATGTCTAGCAAAATTGAAATATCAGCAGTGTTTAATTCCTACTACCTAGGAGTCAATTTATCTTTAGTTCAACATTATTTTTGTTCATATTCACTCATCAAACATGCATTGATATTTTGTAACAAACCAACATTTATGGTTTTATTTTCTATTTCCATTATTATTCCTGTTTTTTAATTTTAGAAATCTATTTATTTTGATTGCACCGAAGAGGTGCATTCTACAGCCCAGTAGGGGAGAGATGTGTAACTCCTTCCATGCTCATCCTAGAGTTGACACGTGTCCTTTATAAAAAAAATTGTTATTAAAAATAACATGTTGGCTTAAATTAAATTTAAATTATTTAGAATTGCAAGTATATATAACAACATAAATTAGATAAACTAAAATCATAAACATTGGATTACACATTTCATCAACATTTCCATTCTAAAAAAGGGTTTGCACATTGAGAGATTTGATCCCTCTTCGTGCTTGGTAGATCCCCTTTTAGATGGATCTATGCTGGTGGTATAGAAAGTTCAGAGATGTTTGTGCCATTCATTGCTGGTTTATTTATTTGAGATGAGCTACAATTGCTATAATATTTTTAGTTTATTCTATGCAGCATTTTGGTGCCTCCCCCTTGCCTACTTATGAACCTGTTTTTGATTGGGAGAATGAGAGGTCCTAAATATTTGGACTGAGAACACCAGAAGTTCCACCAACTATATGTGGCAGGTTTTGTGTTTACTTGATGTAGTGGCAATATGCACTTGTCTTCACTTTCACATGAAGGCATTCTTTATGCTATTTTTTCAAAGGCCACGTCTTCTTGAAGTTCATAACTGATATCTTTCAATTGACATGCCATTGTTGTTTCTGCCCGTATTTTTGGATATAATGTATCTGACTGGTTTTCAGTGGACTCAAGATATACATCAAGGCTTTATCTTTGGCCTTTCAAGCAGGTTTTGTTGGTGAGTTCAATGAGTAGAATAGCCATCCATATCTTAGAGATTAATTAACTATGTGATAAAGCATGAAATGCAGATATTGATTAGAATATATCATTCATTTTCAACATACATGTTTTACTATTTCAAGTTATTACCTTTGGTATTTGTGATATTGAAACTCTCATTTGAATACACATAGACATGTCTATATGTATGTCTTGTTACAACCATTTGAGGGGATTCATATATTGGAGAATGAGGTCCATTGTCACTTCAACGAAAGGACAATATGCACTTGTCTTAACTTTAAGATGAAGGCATTCTTTATGCTCATTTTTCAAAGGCCACATGTCTTCTTGAAGTTCATAACTATGTTTACTTGATGTAGTGGAAATATTCACTTGTCTTCACTTTCACATGAAGGCATTCTTTATGCTAATTTTTCAAAGGCCACATGTCTTCTTGAAGTTCATAACTGATATCTTTCAATTGACATGCCATTGTTGTTTCTGCTCATATTTTTTGATATAATGTATCTGAATGGTTTTCATTTTTAGTGGACTCAAGATATACATCAAGGCTTTATCTTTGGCCTTTCAAGTAGGTTTTTTTGGTGAGTTCAATGAGTAGAATAGCCATCAGAGATTCATTAACTATGTAATAAAGCATGAAATGCAGATATTGATTAGAATACATCATTCATTTTCAGCATACATGTTTTACTATTTCAAGTTGATATATTACCTTTGGTATCCATGATATTGAAACTCTCATCCTAATACACATAGACATGTCTATATGTATGTCTTGTTCCAACCATTTGAGGGGATTCATATGTTGGATAGTGAGGTCCGTTGTCACTTCAACGAAAGGACAAACTTCTAATATGCATTGTGTTGTTCCTACGAGAGAGTTACTTTCTCAGATGGTAAGAAATTTTGTTTTAGAAAACTGATTGAAGTTTTTTGCCTCTTTCCAGAGCCTTTTTATGGTACAATATGTTTATATCATAGGGAAAGGAGAGAATAATTGACACAGGACTTCTATTTCCAGTTCTTGCCCAATGAAATGCAAGATGTAAGTACCATTCAATTTTTCCTATTATGGGAGCAGTTGATTTGATTGATTTTTAGTTAGTTAGTTACCTCATTTTGTTTCCTGTTCTTAGTTCATTATGCCTGAATGTTCTTGGCACCCTGCTTATCTGTTGCATTGCCATTTTTGAAATAATATTTTGTTTCTTGTTCTTAGTTTATTATGCTTGAATGTTCTTGGCACCTTGCTTATCTGCTTCATTACCATTTTTGAAATAATATATTGATGTCAGACCAATAATTTTTGAGCTTGGTTTTATTTTCAAATATTGACTGATGATAAGATGTTTACGATAATATGCCAGGGTATGGTGCCAACGCCGTGCTATATTTTCTTTGGAATCCCCATCTTCATCTGCTTGCCTACTTATTCAGTTGGAAAAGCCTGCAACTAAAGGAGGAGTGACACCATTAGTATACTCTTGCAAAGAACCTATAAGAACATTTCCATCAAATGTATCTTCCTTTTCAGTTGTTTCCTTGTTTGATGAAGTTTACTTAACATTCTTTGCTTAGTGCTAAATTTTTCAGCATGGCTGTGTCAGTGACAATGTTTCTTGATCTTGAATTTTGGACTCATATATTTATGCCCGTATAATTTAGATGTTTTGTTTTAATTAGAGTTTTCCTTGAATAAATGGAAGCTATCTTTCTCTTTGAAATATCGTATAAATCTTATATTCTTCCTGATGTGACATTCCATTGATGTTCTATTCTAGTGCCTTTTGCTTTAGAGGATGGCTGAACAATTTTTGTTTTTGTTTTTTGTAGTTAATTAATATCTTTGTCTTGTTGAATTTAAAAATTCTTTAATATGTAGTTTTTAGATACCACAAAATTCTCCAAACTTTCCCAAGCATCTACCTCAAGACTTCTACATTGCTCTGTTGAGTTTGAGGATTTTGAGAAAACCCAAGTGTAGCCCTATCCTGGGAGGATGCTGATACATTGTTGATACATATATGTAACCCAGGAAATGCACCAGAGAAGACGACAAATCTGATATCATTTTCTGCAAATTGTTGTTTTTAGGTCTCATATAGTGGTACACTTACGGTTGCTAGGGAATAGTGATTTTTGCAATTCCATTAAGCCAATTTCTTGAGTTTTGTTCAAAATTCCTAGAAAAGGTTTATGGATTTCATAACCTGGTTGATTATATATTTTGAACTTATAAAATCTATCATCCTTTGCTGACCATTAGATACTCAAAGTTGTGTATTGATCCTTTTTAGCATTATAGAGGACTCTGTAAGTTAGGTTCCCAAATTCTTAAAGGGTGCTAGCTCAATGGAAGAGTGCCTGCCTTACAAGCAGGAGGTTGGTGGTTGATTCCTCCATGCCCTAATGATATTATAATACCAATTAAAAACAACTATATTAGTAAGAAAAAAATAAGAGACAAGTGACCAAACAAAATAATCAAAATTCGTATATAAAACTACTAAAAACGACTAAATTAGTGACAAAAAAATGAGAGAAGTGAAACTATGAATTAAAAAGGATGCAACACGTGGCGCTAATGATGAAGCCAAACATGGCATTGATATGGTAGCAAAATAAGACGTGAAACTAGGCATTAAAAATGAAGCAACACGTGGTGCTAATGATGAAGCCAAACATGGTGTTGATATGGTAGAAAAATAAGACGTTACTTTGGATGCAAAACATGGCGCTACATAGGAAGAAAAATATGGTGCAACAATAGAAGCAATATTTGGCGTCATTTTGGTAGCGAAACATGATGCAAAAAAAGAAGCAAAAATTGGTGCAAATTTGGAAGAAAAAATTGGCACATATTTGGAAGTAAAACATGGTGCAAAATGGGATGCAAAAGTGGTAGCAAAAATGGATGCACTATTGGATGCTAACACGGTGCTATTAAGGATGCAAATATGGTGCTAACGGGGATTCCATTTAAGAAGAAAAAGTAGACACTCGCTAGGATGCAAAATAGGATGTTATTTTAGAAGAAAACCTCGACGTTGTTTAGGGAGCAAAGTTGGACGCTATTCTGGAAGCAAAAAAATAGACGCTATTTTGGACGTCATAAAGGATTCTATCTAGGGAGCAAAAAAAGACACTTTTTGAGACACTTTAAGTTTTGTCCATGAAGCGTCCCATTTAGCGTCTAGTTTGACCACTCAATGTAAAAAAAATTACACTAAAAAGGGATGCTAAATGGGATGCTAATTCCAGGATTTGTTGTAGTGAATGCGAGGCAGAGCTTCAGGCTTATCCGTAGGATTTTCAATTCACAAAGAGATCTCAGGTGGAGCAGGTTATTTCCCAAGGTAAAATTGTGATGAACCATAGTCTTTCGCACACGCCACAACATTTGTAGCATTCACCATGTTGATATAAACGTGACCACTAGCGGCATCTGGCAGGTTTTGAGTCCCACAAGAAGCACTACCAGGATCAACAGTCCTCAAGTTCATATTTTGATTATTAGGTAAAGGATTAGTAAACACAACTAGGCCCTATGCTATGAAATTCGAGGCATCCTCCATACGAGGGCATAAGTGAGTGAGGTGATCGTACTTACACAACTTACAACGAAACTTCACCTTATGCTTAGGTTGCTTGTCCCCCCCAACATTGTTCATGTTCTTGTCATTATTATTACCATTTTCATTTTTATTCCCATCATTACGATTATTTTTTCCTTTCTTTTTATTCCTTCTAGGCTGCTGGTTGCCTTTCGGGTTCAACGTTTGCACTGAAAGCACACTCTCCTATTGGGTAGGATGAGACGAAGTCGTGGCTTGTGCCGATGCAGGCTAGTTAAGCGATAACTAGCTCACTTGTTTGATAATCGAGTCTGCAGGTTTGGTACTTGCAGAGCCAACAATACCATCGGCATGTGGTCCAGGTTTAATCTTGGGGTCAAAATTGGATCTTGGAGTATTCAGGATAATCTCATACAAGATTCTGGACTGAGCGTAGATCAAATCCAACTCTTGAGACCTAAAAATAGGTTGGTCCTCATTTTGAACTCCAGATGTGGAAACATCCTTCGCGATATAAGGTAACAATGATTTGAGGAACCACTCTAGAAGAAACTATGGTGGTATAAAGGATTTAATTAATCACTTCCGTGTATGCCACTCTTTAATATGATCCAAAATATGCGTGGCTTTGTATTTCCGGAAGGTCGACAAGAGTTCGGTACTGATGTTGTAACATATGGCTAGCTAGAAATGATTAAGAAAATTCCTGACAAGGTCATCAAACGTAATATAGGTCACCCCCCTGGTAAGTCTATATACCATTTCCCTGTAAGACATGTGAGGGTGCATTGTAATAGCCTCAAACGGATGGAATCATCAGTTAAGGAATTAGAAGAGCACCAAAGGTGGAAGGTTGTGACATGTTCACCAGGATCTTCATTAGCCTTACCTTTGAACTTGGGAATGTCTGAAGGAAGCTTGGTATGGACTGTCGGCCATGCTGGATCATGAGACACAGGATCATTCATCAATCTCAATAAATTAGGTAGGTTCAAGGTCGCAAGGAAAGGGAGCCTAGGTTGAGCCGGTCGATGCCATGCTCCCTGATAGGACTGGTTTGGATAAGGCTGATTGCTATACACACCATGGCCTTGGCCAGTGGGATAATAACCTCCTCCCATATGACCCATGAAGGGATGCATGGAAGCATTGTAATGCGAAGTACCTTGAGTATGAGGTGCTACAAAGCCATAGTTAGAAGAGTAAGCATGTTGTTGATACTTGTACCCATACGGTTGATAGTTTTGTCCGTAATATGGTCCATAAGAAGGTCTATGGGAATCTCCATAGGCTGGACCATAAGATGGTCCACGAGATGTTCCATGAGATGGTACATAGATAGGTATACAGGAAGCTACATGATATGGATGATGTGATTGTTCATGAGATACTCCATGAGACGATCCATAAGTAGGTATATAACCTGCTGACACATAAGGAGGCACTTGGGCTTGTGACACTACGGTGTTAGTAGATGTATGCCGGACATGGCTGATAGTAAAACCCTAGCTCAAAGGACCACTAGAGTTAGGAAGAGGATGCATCGAAAATAAATTTGAAGGAACGGGTTGAGAAGACAATGGAATATGTGAAGGAATATAGCTTGTACCCCCAATATTCACATGTATTGGCCAAGGTCCCCAAAGAGGAACACTAGTGCTAGGTCTAGGATGTGTGTGTGAAGGAATTTCCACCACTCGAGTGGATGGTGCAATGTGAGTACTATTACCAAACCTCTCCACATGGAAATGGATGGACGTGCCCCTAAACGTAGTACCAGGGTCACCAACTAATTCGACATGAGGTGTCGGACCAGTATTGGGAATATCAAGCATGCCATACCTAATGTGGCTAGTGCTGGTGGGTGCATGATGAGTCTCTTCACCTGGATAGTATAACCAATACCGAGGGTTGTAGCTAATGTAATCATGAAACTGTGATAAATATTCTTGTGATGATCCATCCCCATAAGGACCAGACTTAGGAGGAGTACCATACACGCTTGAAGGTTCAACTTATGTCGCTAGAGGCAGGGACAGGGGAAGCTTCGGGACCTCAGACCCATGATGACTCATGGTGAGATCTCTGTGTGAATCAAAGTGATGACTAGTCCACCTGAACTGTCTAGTTCTCTCTCCCAAGGGAGGAGGAGAAGTAGAAGGCGGAAGACCTGCTAAATGACGAGAGCGATGGGGAGCCACACTCGGATCCACAATGACTCAACAAAAATAAAATACTCAATCTATCTACGCAACCCTAAGAAAACTAACATGCACAGAGAATACACCTAAGAAAATCTAAAGCCAAACAACAAGAAAACCAAGGTTAGGATAAGTGAGATCCCAAATGAAGCAAGTATGTCTCGCCTAGGAGAGGCTTGAGACTCCCATACACAACAATCATAGGTTCATAACCAATTATAGTGGCCCTTAGCTTCAACACATATAGAGACTGTGCTGTTCGACCCCTACCGGTACAGGACACCTTTAGAATAACCTCTGCAAATACCCCCTCGATAACCTAGGTAAGGAAACTAAGGTCACCTCAATATAACCAATTCTCAGGTGGACAGTCGTAGGTGGGATTGACCATATGGGTAGGGTGGCAAATCCTGAAGCATGAAAGTACAACTGGTACCCCAGGGGTGCACCAGTCAATACCTCAAAGGCCCCCAGATACGAATACAATCCTGAAAATATCTCCTGTGCTCACAGAAAGTGACCAGGGTTCATCCCAATCAAAATCGCATGCACTGCCTCATGCTTAACTCCTGTGTAAGAGGACCGTCCTGAGAAACACTAATTATACGAAGGGCTCCACACTCTCACCTGGACAGACACCTAATTGTTTTGTTTAGTGGTCTTGGAGAATTAACTTACAATGAACTATTCCAAGAGCCTAAAACCTAATCTTGTTGATGCACCCTAGAAAATAAAAGAGTGTAATTCATTTGATTAAGCATTGATTTTATTTGGATGTGATTACTCAAAGGGTAATGGTTGTGTAACTTATGAAGTTATGACACAACATGAAGTAAAATGCACACCTAACAAGCAATGCAAATGTAATGTGTAGAGTGAAAAACAGGGTATCCTACTACGTGGAGTGCAAAATTTTCCCTTCAAATATAAGTGCAATCATTCCTATATGAAAATATTACTATAAATCACCAAGCAAACCTAATGCAAGTACCGTGCCAATGCAAAATGCAAGCAATGCATAACTATGCAAAAAGCAAAATATTTTTGTATTTTTGAATTAAATGAGATATGAAAGCAAATAGATGACTCTACAACCCTCAGACTATGCAACCACTCACAAACAATATCCAAGCAAAGCACCAAGGTTAAAGAGACCTAATGCACTAATCCCAAAACAAAAAGTAGAAAATGAATGACAAGAACATTTTGAAAAACTCAAACTAAAAGCAATCTCTGGTAAAAAAAAGAGGGTGCATATAGACTCCAGAAGCATCCAAGAAGACTCAACAATCATCCAAACTAACCCAGCAACAATCAATCCTCCCACTAAGGCTCAAAATAAAGGAATAAGTGACTGTTCTCAGTAAAGCAATGTACATACTCGAGTGTTTAAGGAAAACTCGTGTGTATATGCGACTGTCAAAGCTAAAGCCGCGTACAGGAAGAAAAAGGAAGAAAAAATAGGGCAAACAGACAAGCTAAGACAAAATTTACTCCTTTAGGACCCTACTGGGAAAACATGCCCCCAAAACCGACACAGAAATAGAGAAATCAAAGCAATTCAAGTACATTGAATACTAAAAACCCCCGAAGGGAAACAACTAGGAACCTCCCCAGTATGGTTGCCAATTCTGTTATGGAGAGAAACTTCCTATGGCTTGGGGTGTACCACAACAGACGGCTAGACACGAGAAATCAATCCTTCCTCAATATGCAAGAGAAACCAAACATATAACACTAAGGGACCTCGAATCATACCTTATTCCGAACGATTGAAGTAGATCCCCATTGAGCTTTTTCCAATCCCGCTTGCACTAGCAATTTTCTCTCAACAACAACAAACAAGACAAGCATGCTATATAATATGGTGTTAGATATACTCTAGCATATATAATCAATAATGTATAAGCAATTAAACATATCCATGGACTCAATATTCATTCAAATGCACATTATTGGATAGGAAAAGATATTTCAATTAATCAAATCAGAGATTACACAAGTGACAACCTCTGTCAGGACATCTGCAAACCAGAGAAACCGAGTCCTACACCTGGGCCTCCACCACCTCAATCCTCCATCTCTTGATAGAAATATCACAAGCAAAGGCAATATTGGGAAGAAGACAAAGTGCTCCAAAGGGACAAAGGGATGCAGACTCAAGTATATGCAAGCTATGGCAACAATGGACTATAGTTTCGTTGCTCTTCAATTCCTCCCTTCAATGTATCCAAGGGGTTCCTTATATAGCACTCCAAAGGGGAAATGGAGGGTCAAATCTGAGTGATCTCAAGTCATATGGAAGGCCAAGAGTGAAGTGGTTCAGACCCACATGAAGGAAAACTCCAAAAATATTTGGATTTATGCACACATCCCAATGTATGCGGGTTTGAGGTCAAAAGTCATGTGGACACATGAGTATGGGATTAAAAGTCACATACAATAATAAACATGGGTTTTAAGGGATGAACTTGGAAACATCAAAGTATAATATCAGTCTATGGGGTCTAAAGAGTCTATAGAAGGACAGGGAAGGCCATAAATATGTGATCAACCATCTGTGGTAAAATCAGCTATAACAACAAGAACCTGGATAAATCATATTAACAAGAATGAGGCAAGAAGCATTAAAACACAAGTTGGGATACATAACTGATGATATGAGAAAAGCAGACATGAATAAATCCGACCAAATCGACATGAAAACCAATGACAACACTACGATTAAGAAATACACTAACATTAGGAAGAAAAAATGGTCCACTCAAGCCATCATGAAAATCGAAACCTAGAGAAGAAAAGATGACCTACCTCGACAAAAACATCGACAACCTGTCTTTTGAATTTAAGTACATATTAATACCACAATTAATTCCACCACCCACTACGCATTCTCCTACCCAGGGAAATTTTTCTATAATAACCACATTGGAAGAGACTTGGATGTTATTATGCGAAGAACTTGAGTATCAGAGCAACGAGACACCCAAGCCCATCAAACAAACCACTGAACCAAAGTGATGAATTTTCCTCCATTCACCAAGTGATGAAGTTGAATTTGTTCTTGGATCAGTGATTTAAATCTTTTTTCCACCACTACACTTTCCTTGTGTACAAAGTACATTACCTAAGTATGCAACGCATGTTTTCCATGCACAAAAAGTGGTGCCACTGCCACTTACCTTTGTACAATGAACGATGCCCTATTGGTAACACTCTGTCATAGTTGACAAAGAGCGGTGCTCGAGTTTTAAAGCTAAAAAGAGAAGTTTCATGAAGCTTCTCGAAACTTAGATTTGTGGAAACGTAATACCTAGATTCTAGGACCACCTGGACTCTAGATCCCTCCTTGTAGGATCTACCCTCCACTTCATCCACTATAATTTCAACCATCCCTATCCTTCCATGGCTATAAATATTGGATCATCCCCCATGGGTAGGGAGAGGAAGATTATGCTACAATACCAAAATTCTAGCCAAATATAGACAAGGATAGTAAGGAATTAGTTGGACAAGTTTAAGCTTTGGAGGCAATATCTTTCTTGAGAAGAGACTTCTCAACACTAAGGATCTTGGTTGTAATCTCTATCTTATTCTATTAATGCAATGAAATTTCCTTTCCCATGAAATATATTGTGCATTGATCACTTGTTTTATTATTGAATTCCTTAGTCATCAATATAGGATTGTAGATCGTACTTGGTACTTTTAATATTGTATGCTTTTGTGGTGTGCTTCTTGAAGGTAAAAATGTGGAGATATAACATTCTAGAAGGCTGGTACATTACATTGTGTGACAGGTGAAAGATCCATTACAAATATTTATCAATATTAGGGGACGTTCTTCTCATTGTTGTAACTCATTTGTTCTAGCTGTAAGGACTTCAAGCTAGGGAAACAACTTCTGTCAGCAGAAGGTGAGAATTTATAGCAACAAATCTAGCGACCATACTGTGAGAGTTTCTAGAACTTCTGTTCTTTCTTGATTCTTAGTTATTGCCTCTATTTAAAAATTCAATTTCTTCATTAATCAAATCTACTAGTTGTTTAGTTGGATTTGGTTTGAAACTAATCATATCTGCTTAGATCTATCCAGATCTGCCTCATATGCTTTATTTCTTGGCTTTTTATTATCATTTGATGCCAGTAATTTGGGATCTAACATTGTCTTTTTCTCTGTGTGTCTTGATTTCGGATTTGCAAGTGCCACCGTGCATGGGTAGTGTACCAAAGGAGACTTCCACACTTTCTGCAGAGGAAACAAGCGGTGCCATCGCTCTGATCTAGTAGACAAAAGGCGTTATTACCGCTATGTTCCCATGGACAATAGGCGTTACCATATCAGTAACGCTCTGTCACCAACACTTTCAACAAGAGGTGCTAGGTAGGGTTTAAATCCCAAAGCATTTTTCAAACTTGGCATTTGTATTTTTTATTTATGGACTTGATTGTAGTTTGTTACTGTTAGTTTCATCTTTGAATTGAAACCTGAGTGTTGAATTAGGCTTGGTTAGGGTTATACCTCCGAGAACTAGATGAACTAGTTTGTGTGCTTCTTGTAATTTTTGATTTTTGGTTGAAGAAGGATTCTAAAAAGGAAGAGTAGATCAAATTGAAAGAAACAAGATTTGATTTTAATTTCTTCATTAGTTTAATTTAAGTTGTTTTCATTCTTTGATTTTTGAAAATTGAGAAAAAGGTCTAGGTTGAACTCAGGTTTGAGTTGATAGAGACCTGATTGGTCTTTTAGAACCTCAAGTGTTTATAGTCTGCTTGTTTCTTAAGTGCTCTTACTCTTAAACAAAAGAAAATGTATGTTATGTTCATTTCATTATGCTTTGAATAAATTCAAAAAATATGGTGTGTTGAGTAGTTATCATAGCTTTTCTTTCAAAAAAGATATCTTTGGCATTTCCATTTTCAGAACTTTTATTTTGAAGTCATGTTGTGCTTGCAATAGGTTTCAAGATTTAGTTCTTTTTCATTTGCTTGGGATTTAGTTTTTTCTAGATAAAATAGAAACTGAACCTCTATCCCTCCTCTAAGTAGGCATTTTGCGAAAATGAAAGGAAAAATTTGCACAATCATACTGCATGGTTTTACTTTTTATTTACTCACCTCATGCATTCACTTAACCGCAAAGATGAAATCAAGTGTTGGACTTAGGTGAAATTTTGTAGAAAGGTGTGATAGGTTAGAGATGTGTTTTGACATCTTTAAGCGTATTAGTTGTCATTTTTTTCCTACACTACATCTTGGGGACCGTGTGGTTCTTCCACATACATATGGTATATAGAACGACCTTTCATGTACCCTTAAGGTATATAGAAAGGTACTTCACATACTCAGTCGTATATCAGAAGGCCCCTTTCGAACGGTTTTACATTAGACAACGCTACTACGGAGTGGAGCTCCCACGTACATTGCGTATATAGGGAGACATTTTAGGGATCTTGAGACCATTTGAGCATAGCCCTTTTACCGTACTTTTATCGCAATACAACAAGAACAACACTCAGGGAGATTACTATGCATGTACTGTCCAGGTAGTCGGGTATTTAGGCAAGGGTACGGTCCCAATCCTTCTTGTTGTGATCTACTATTGGACCCTGCAGTATAAAGCGAGTTGTGGTGGTTTGACAATATTGTGAGGATATTGAATTTTTACCACTCCTATCACAAGTTCTGATTGTTTCTTTAACCTGAGTAGGGTTTGTCTTGCTTGCTTAGATAAATTATTTTACCTTTGAGATCAATTTGATTTTTATAAATTGGTTGATTTCCTGTGGAGGATGTCCCATCGATTACAAGGATTATCACCGAAAAATCCTTTAAATCCTCTAACTCAACCTCCCAATGATCCCTTGATGGACCTTTTTGGACCACCACTAGTGGAGCAACCTTCATCTTGGAATGCCTCTTTTGTTGTTCCGACTCCTTTTAGAGTTGGGCTCCATCAGTTTTAGCTTGATGAGATGGTAGCTCCTATATTGGGCCTAATGCACCATTTTTGGAAACTGCTCTTGGTCAAGCTATCTCTTAGTTCGGTACTACTACTGTTGTGAATGTGTCATCTATGGATTTGACCCCAAATTCTAGAAGACCTTTCCCCTACCTTCTACTTAGTTATTTTTAGGTAGGTCATTGAATATTCCTTCTAGTGTTGTTCCAACTAATCCTCCATCTGCACCTACAGTTTATAGACTTGCTACTCCATCCAGAGTGCTTCACTGAGCTTATAATCCTTTGTCAAATCCTCATGTGGGAGTAGCTCCTATTCCTTCCATGGGTTTTCTAAATGTTGGGAGTCAATATGTCCCTCCTACATCCCAACCAGCTATAGGTTCTTATGTCCCTGTTCTACATAATATCTCACATTTTCCCCCTCTAGCCATTGGAACCAGTGGTCATTCTGGTCTTGGTCCTATTGGTCCTGCTTCACAGCCTCCTACATCAGCTTGGGTACCTCCACAACAACCTAACATTGGTAATCAATACCTTAGCATGGAACAATACAACAATACTCTATATGCCCCTTATCCTGGAGGAGTTACCAATCAATAGGCTCAACCTACTTACAGGCCTCAAGCCAGACCAAACTAGGTGCAACCACCCTTTATGGCTCAAAATTATCCTAACTATCAACAATTTGGTGGGTTCTATGGTCAACCTAAATAGACCTTTGGTCCTACAGGGATGGATTTACGTTATCAATATTATAATTACCCCCAACCCAATCGACAACTTTTGTTTTTGGCTACATTGGATTTACCTGACCTATCCAAGTTAATAAATGATCCCATCCAACACGATCCGTTTTGGCCTACCATCCCGGTCGAACTTCCATAAGACATCCCAAAGTTTGATGGTAAATAAGGTGAATATCCCAAGAATCACCTGATGCATTTCCATATGTGGTGTTCATCGAACTCCCTTATGGATGATTCTATCTGATTGAGACTCTTCCAAAGGAATTTGACCGGCATGGCCGCAAAATGGTACATTGAGCTTCCACAACATTTGTTTGTGGATTTTAACTCTTTGGAAACAATATTTCTTACTCATTTCCATTTACCTATTCGATATGAGACTGGTACAGATCTCTTGATCTCTCTTCAACAAAATACATCCACTCACATATTAGATCATATCCATGAATGGAGGAGGCACCGAAGGTTAATCAAGGCTCCCATTCCATATCAACTTTTGGATGACTTGTTCACCAAGTCCTTGTTTCCACCTGTTTCCCAAGATATGGACATGGGTGGTGTTGTTACAGAAAAGTAGGATATTAGCAGGGCCTAATACTTAAACCTAGTCTACTCTCAGTTCAGAACTTTATATGATTTAATTCCTCATGTTCCTCACCCCAGAATCGATCCCACTAAGCCACATGCAAAGACTCCTGTTGATGGTGTTGTTGGTACAATCCAACCTTCATCTATAACCAAGCCTACTAAGCCACATAGTACTCAACTACAACTTCTTCTACTCGTACAGTTTCCACTGAGGTGAATGCAATTCAATCCTCACAATCACTCGATAATAAGAAGAAAGGAAAAGGTAAAAATAAGAAACCTGGAAACCAACAGTAGAGTACCAAAAAATCTACCCCAAAGAAGGATGCGAAACCTAAACAGAAGGCTAAGTATCCTTTTGTATTATGTGGAGATGATCACTCCACGAAGGAGTGTCCTCGTCGTGAAGAGATTAATAAATTTTGAAAAGTAATCCCGCACTAGTAGTATTAACCGACCCCTTTCCATCTCATCAACAGTTGATTGACCATACATCTTTGCATGGTTCTTCATCCACCATTGAATACATTTGTATGATGTCCGCCGAAATAGTTGTGTTGACTGCCAAAAGTCAGACATATGACAAGACACCTGAGATGAAAGATGAGGGTGATTCTTCCAAGAAGGCTTCTCCCATCAAATATTCTCCTCCAGCTCCTTCTAATGGTCCTCTCACTATAAAAAAACTAATTTTTGACACAATCTTGCATCCCCCAAAGAGTACAATCCTTAAAAATGTTTTCAATCCTAGTGCTCGAGCTACCCAATTTTATAATGTTGTTGAAGATTTAGCTTAGGAACCCTGTGCTATGTCCACATTGGAAGTACACCAAAGTTGTCCTACATAGTGCAAGAATTTGTTGTCTTCCTTAGGGGATTTCGATCCTGAGAATTCCACCATGATCAATTTCGGTACGGAGAATTATAAATCGAGGCTATGGGCCATCAGCTCAGTTTTCAGATTGCTACTAGAGTGATGGGTAGGAAGGTCCATCATACCGTTTTGGATGAAGGAGCTTCCACCTCTGTTTTTTCTATGTCTTGCTGGAAATCCAATGTATTTCCTGATTTGAATAAGTCACCAACCATATTAAAAGCTTTTGACGGATGAGTTTTTCAACCCAATGGTCTACTTCCGACTTTGTCCATCGGGTTGGGGGGGAAAACATTTCTATCTAGGTAGAAGTGGTCGATGATCCTCTTCATTACAATTTATTGCTAGGAAGGAATTGGTTCTATGCTATGACGACCGTTGCGTCGTCAGTTTTCCATACGCTCCAATTCCCACATCAAGGGAAAATTGTGACCATAGATCAACTTGGTTTATGCTCATCGGATATCACTTCTTCCATGACAAACAAAATTTCCAATTTTAGGGTAGGCACCTCCTCCCTATCACTCTGTAGGAGTTGGATTGCTGAAAGATTCTTCACTCATGGGAGTTTTTCAATCCAACATTGCCCCTCCTAGTACATAAACTTCCATGGTAAACATGATATCCTCCATGACTGGGGGCATGTCTAAGGGAAAAGAGATTGCTGAATCATCTTCTTTGAGTCCTCCCGAATCCATGTATGAAGACATTCAGCCTTTTTCTGATGCCTACATAGATGATCATCATTTAGTAACATCAGATTCTTACCATCTTCCCTATTGGATAGATTCCCCTTTCCCGACTTTAGATTATCTCTCACAGACTTTTCCATCATATGAGTCAATTATGGAGATCATGAGTTTGTATGAGTCCTTATGGGAAGACTCCCATTATTGATCATTGTTTCTTCCTAGTGCCAATTTGGTAGATTCAGATTTTGTTTCTTTGATCAGTTCCAATATAGTTGAGAATCCTTAAACACTTGTATTACTGCAAGGTGTTGATTCTAAAGGGTATTTATCCAATATTACCAAAACAATTCCCATCGATATATCGGTCAATCCAGGCGTTGTCGAGCATATCCACATAGGCTAGAACTGCTCGACAACAAAAATTGAAGAGTACTGAGTTCTTTTTAAGGAATTTCGAGATGTTTTTTCCTAGACTTATGAAGAAATTCCTGGGATTTGATCCGTCGATCGTCGTACATGAGATCAAGACATACCCGATGGCAAGACCTATTAGGAAGAAACTTTGTGAGGTCCACCCGAGAAAAGCTGTAGCCATTAAAGCTGAAGGTGAAAATATTTTGAAAGATGGTTTTATCTATCCCATGGCTTTAACCTAGTGGGTGTCTAATGTTGTCCCTGTTGCCAAGAAGTAGGGAACTATTAGGGTTTGTATCAATTTTAGGGACCTGAACAAAGCTTGTCTAAAGGAAAACTTTCCTAGCCCTCATATCTATCAGATCATTGACATATATGCTGGAAGTGTCATTTTTTCCTTCATGGATGGATTTTATGGCTATAATCACATCGAGATCTTACCTGCCAACCAACACAAAATGACATTTTTTTGTCTGTGGGGAACCTTTTCTTATCGAAAGTTGCCTTTTTGTTTGAAGAATGCTAGAGCTACCTTCCAACGAGCTATGTCGTATTCCTTTCATGATATAAAACACATAGTGGAACTGTATATGGATGACCTAAATGCTCATTCACATTAGTGGGAAGATCATTCAGGGCATCTCAGACACATTTCCTTCAATGCCGTCATTATCGTATTCGGCTCAATCCACACAAGTGTGTTTTTTGTGTTGAAGCTGGACATTTACTTGTTTTTGTTGTTTCTAGGGATGGAATTCGAATTGATCCCTTAAAAATTTCTACTATCGTGACCTTACCACATTTTATGGATATAAATGAACTCCAAATTTTGTAAGGGAAGGAAAATTTTCTTTGTCATTTTGTATGCAATTTTGTAGAGAAAACGCATGGCTACATGCGTCTCTTGAAAAATAACTCTCACTTTCTTTAGGATGATCAAGCTCAAATAGCTTTTTATAATTTGAAACAAGCTATAACACACTCGCCTGTGATTCACCCCCACATTATTCAAAATATTTTATGATTTACATTGCCACCTCACCTACTACCATCGTCATGGTTCTAGTGCAGGAAGATTTGAATGACCAAGAGCATGTGATATATTACCTTAGTAAGAGTCTTCTTGATTCTAAAACTCATTATTCACATGTAGAGAAGTTAGACTTGGATACAGTAATCGTTGTGGAATGTTTTCATCACTACATCCTACTTCGCACCACTATTGTGCTTGCAGATCAAGACCCTATGTATTATATTCTTACCCGTCAGGTACTAGGGGGGAAATATTCTTGTTGGATTGTCATCCTACAGGAATTTGATCTTGAATTTTCCAAGACCACATCCAAGAAGTCCCTGGTATTTATGGATTTGAAGTGTGAACTTCCCCGTGTTGTCATGGAAGCTGAGCCCAATGATTCATTTCCGAATAAATTCGTGTTCCTGATAAGCACGACCTACCTATGGTATGGAGATTTGATCATATATCTCCAGGCCCAAATATTTCAGCCAAATCTATATCATAACGATTGCCGACGCATCCATCACCATGATAAGTATTACCTCATTATGAATGAAACTTTATACTAGCGTGGTATTAAATCCATTCTTCGACGATGTCTTACTCATGACGAGGCTGAACAAGTCATTAATGAATTCCACTATGGAGCATGTGGCGATCATCTTTTTGGGATGGCTACAACTCAAAAAATTCTTCACGCTGGGTATTTTTGGCTCTCAATCTTCAAATATTGTCATGAGGTGATTAAGAAATTCCCACCCTATCAATTTTTCTATTTAAATAAGTGCACCCACCCTGCTCTGTTCCACCCCATCATTGCTGTTGGACCTTTTTCCAAGTGGGAGATTAAATTTATGCATTGTAATCCTACCTCAGCCATGGGGCATGGTTACATCATTGTAGCCGTGGATTATTTCACAAAATGGGTTGAGGCAATGCATACATATGTAGAGGATGGTAATACTGCCACCATATTATTATTCAATCATGTCATAGCTAGGTTTGGAGTCCCACGATCCATAATAACTGATCATGGATCCCATTTCCATAATTAGATGATGGCTGAGCTAAGTACCAAGTTGGGTTTTTGTCATGAAAACTAAACCCCCTACTACCCACAAGCTAATGGCCAGGTCGAAGCCTTTAACAAGGTCTTTAAGACCATGCTTTGTAGGATGGTTGGAGATCACAAATCCAATTGGCACTCAACTCTCTTTTCTACACTATGGGCTTATAGAAATTCAGTCAGAACAACAACTAGTTTCATGCCTTTTCAACTAGTTTATGGACTAGAAGCTTTCCTACCTATTGAGTGTGAAATTCCATCACTCAAGCTTATAGTTGAGCTTCTACCTAACACTTCTACCAAAGAAGAACACTTTATTTATCTTTTGAACCTTGATGAGACTCGAAGAGATGCCACATTGGCTAATGAGTCACATAAAAAACAGGTCAAGGCTCAATATGATAAATAAGTTCAACCTCATGTTTTTAATGAAGGAGATCTGGTTCTGACCTACGATAAAAAACATGACAAACTTGGGAAAGGAAAACTCGAGTCTATGTGGTATGGTCCTTTCATCGTAAGTAATGTCTTAGAGAAAGGGGCTTATGGGCTTGTTGATTATGATGGGATACCTTTCAGGAAACCTTGCAATGGGTTTTACCTAAAAAGGTACTATGCTTGAGTTATCTTTTGCATTATTACCTTGTATATATGTACATTTTTTCCCCTTTTGTGTGGTTTTTTTTATTTAATATGGTTTTGCATTCTTTTCAATACTATTTATCCCATGTTTTGATTCTGCAGATCAGATGGCTTTCTATGGTTTTGCTAATGGTGCTTTCCTTCACACCTTGAACCTTGCTTCAACCACTTGGGTGTTATATTCCCAAGATCATGTCCTAGTTAGTTTAGGTGTGGTTTGTATAGGTCCAACCACAAATAACATTGCCGAGTACCATGCAGTGATAGGTTTGTTAACCGAAGTTGCATCTCCCGACGTTGACCATTTGGTAGTATTCATTGACTAACAGCTAGTGGTTTCCCATTTAACTCAAGTATAGGTCATTCGAAACCCAGGAATTCTTCGTCTCTTTCAGAGAGTACGTTTGTTGGAAAGGTCATTTGAAATTATTACTTATCATCATGTTCCTAGATCTTGTAACACACCTACATATTCCTTAGCTAATTATATGTTGGATTGGTACTTGCACATTTATAATATTTGATAAGTAAAGGATATGGTTCATTTGTAAATAAATGTAAACATACATACAACTCATATAAATAACATTCCATTATTAAAACATATAGGCCACCAATAAAGTTTGTGTATATATATATATATATGATAAAAAGTGTG
Source organism: Pseudotsuga menziesii (assembly GCA_001517045.1). Classification (NCBI taxonomy): domain Eukaryota; kingdom Viridiplantae; phylum Streptophyta; class Pinopsida; order Pinales; family Pinaceae; genus Pseudotsuga; species Pseudotsuga menziesii. Next base: position 32,726 of record LPNX011157277.1, read on the forward strand.
TTTTTACAAAAAATGGTCTCGAGAACTCGACTAAAGCACGTTGGATTTTAGATATACAAAATATCAAAAAATACTAAAGCTGGATAGCATTCAGTGTCTACATATTGTGGGATCCAATGGTGCTCGTGGTAGCACATGATGGCGCTTTACACTCTACATATAAACCATCCAAATCGACCTGACACCCTCGTAGTATGTCTCTGGTACCTCCTAGGGAGGTCATCTATAGTAATGTCTGGGATGTCCAATGTCAACCTTCGAGGTTCTCCTCAAGCTCAACCAAATAATCGTCTCCTCTATGAACAAAGAGGGCTCATGCTCGCTTGTCAATGGGAGATAAATCCCCAGGTCATGCCTGCCCCACGTCTACATGAGAAAATTAGGTCTCGTTTGTTGGAGTCAGTATCCAACCCACACACCTTTATTTGGTCAATTTGGCCTAATTACCCACTATCCTACTTTAATTGACTCGAATTACTGACATCAACATTATCACACCAACACACTCCTGACATCAACATCAGCACCAACACACTCCTTTAATTATGGAGGCCAAATAATCCTTCTCCTTCAATCAAGGAGGCTAACTAGGCTTCCTCCTTCAATCAGGGAGAAAATATGGGGTGATCTGCTTGTCATAAGTGCACCAATTAGTTAACTAAATGTTGTTTCACCTAACAATTAGTTAAGCTGAGTTGGAAAAGCGCCTTCCTCATCCATTTGTCTATTTTGGGCCAACTGGAGTGATTTAAGGTTCCTCCAATAACTTCTGGTGACTAGTTTCAGTTCAGCTCACTTCATCGGAGATGACTTGAGTTAGATATGCTCCCCCACCTACTGATTGACATGAGGTTGAGTTCTATTCAGTTAGACTCAATCATTACTTCCCTTTGACTCGGTTAGGACTCAGTTAGAGTCAATTATGGATATTATTAGTGGTTAATTGGTGTGTTTAGTATGCCTAACTGACAGCTAATCCACTCTCATGTTTCCAATTCGAATGACCTCCTTGGGATTCAAATTGTCTTGCTATTCATGCAAGTGTATGACATTGTATCACTATCTCATTATTGATTATTGATAATATATAGTTGCAACCTATAATTGCATCAATGTTATGTCATTTTGTGTGTAAATTGTCTTGAATCTTCTGTCTCAAGATTTCTATGATTGAATTTGACATGGTATCAGAGCCACGATGGGATGAAGCTCTTCTTCTAAAAAACAAGATTTTTGACAAATCTAGCATGCATTTTGAGCAAAAAGCTCAAAAATTCCAACACTGCACCAAAAGCCAAAGGTTTACCACATAATTCCTAAGAAAATGAATTTTTGATCAAGCTTGCTTGATTAACTAAGCTGGGTGTGATGAAAACCTAAAAAGTGCAGGCTGTTCGATTTTATAGTGTCTTTTTTGTGTTTTTGCAGGTTTTTTTGGAGGACTTCTACTGCATTTGCTACAGCAGAAAAATGGCTTCTAATGTGGATCATATTACTCCTTTCAATTACAACCAATGGAAGGGAGACATGAGATTCAATTGCGTGCCAAGGGAGGAGTGGAATATCATGAGACCTTTGCACCAGTGGAAAAGATGGATTCCATAAGACTAGTTTTGGCCATTGTCGCATCCAAGAACTAGGAGGTGCATCACATGCATGTCAAGAGTGCTTTTATTGATGGAGACCTGCAAGAGGAGATATACATGAAGTAGTCTAAAGGATATACATTAGATCCTTCCTTGGTTTGTAAATTGCATAAATCATTATATGGATTGAAACAGGCCCCGAGATCTTAGTATGCCAAAATGGATGCCTTTATGCTTTCACAGAACTTCCAAAGATGCAAATATGATCCTAATGTATATTTGAAGCAGTATGATGGTAATATTCTGATCATAGTATTATATGTTGATTATATTTTGATAACAGGAAGCACACTTGCTTCGATTTCCTTTATAAAAATTGCTCTTCATGATGCTTTTGAAATGAGTGATTTGGGCCTGCTGAGACAGGTTCTCGGGCTTGAAATCACACAAGAATTTGATGGGATAATGGTAAATTAGTATAAATATGTTTCATACTGATTAATTAAGTTTAACATGGATGATTTCAAGGCTGCACCATTTCCTTTCCTCTCAGGAATCAGTCTTGAAGAGGGAAAATCCACTCCACCCATGGATTCCACTATTTACCGTCAGTTGATCGGAAGCTTGCTATACTTGACACATTCAATGCCTTAAATTTGTTTTGCTGTGAATGTTGTATCAAGATATATGCATCAGCCTAATAATCTCCATTGGAAGGAATCCAAGAGGATCCTTCAGTGCATTCAGGGGACTAGATCCTACGACATTCACTATGCTACAGATTCTAAGCTAGAGTTGGTCGATTTTATAGATTCAGATTGGGAAGGGGATTCCATAGATAAGAATTCCACTTTCGGGTATGTGTTTATGTTTTTTGGTGGCCCCATTTTGTATTCTAGGAAAAATCAGTATGCCATTGCACTATCTTTAGCAGATGCTGAGTACAGGGGAGCAGTGAATGCTTGCATCTAGGCAGTTTGGCTGCAAGGAATTTTGTCAGAGTTTGAGATTGGTAGTGCTTTGTCCATAGTCATATTTTGTGAATACCAAAGTGCTATCAAGATCTTAACGGATCCAGTTCAGTGGAAGAGGACCAAACATGTTGAGATCCACATGCACTACATAAGGGAGTTGGTGCCTAACAGGACAATTGTTTTGCAATACTGCCCTACAGGTGAGCAGATTGCAGATATTTTCACCAAGAACTTTACTAAGAAAAAGTTCACTTACCTCCGTTCACTATTGGGGGTGAGTTCATCAGGGTGAAGGAAGTTACTTCTTCAGTGTTCATCTTGAGGGGGGTTTTTTCCCACTGGGTTTTCCCTCTTTCCTCACTTAGAATTTAGTTTGAGCATTTTAGAGTTACTTTTTTGTACAGGGTGACCTATGGCCTTTATTGATGGGGACCTAGCATTTTATGTTTACTCCTCCACATGAGTATAGCTTAAGGGGGGGTGTTGGAGTCATTATCCAACCCACACACCTTTATTTGGTTAATTTGGCCTAATTACCCACTATCCTAAGTTAATCGACTCGAATTACTGACATCAACATCAACACACCAGCACACTCCTGACATCAGTATCAACACCAATACACTCCTTTAATCAGGGAGCAAATATGGGGTGATCTACTTGTCATAAGTGCACCAATTATTTAACTTAATGTTGTTTCACTTAAAAATCAGTTAAGCTGAGTTGGAAAAGCGCCTTCCTCATCCATTTTTCTATTTTGGGATAAATGGAGTGATTTAAGGTGCCTCCAATAACTTCTGGTGACTAGTTTCAGTTCAGTTCACTTCATCGGAGATCACTTGAATTAGATATGCACCCACACCTATTGATTGACATGCAATTGAGTTCTATTTAGTTAGACTCAATCATTACTACCCTTTGATTCAGTTAGGTCTCAATTAGAGTCAATTATGACTATTATTAGTGGTTAATTGGTGTGTTTAGTGTGACTAACTGACAGCTAAGCCACTCTCATGTTTCCAATTCAAATGACCTCCTTGGGATTCAAATTGTCTTGCTATTCATGCAAGTGTATGACATTGTATCACTATCACATTATTTATTATTGATAATATACAACTGCAACCTCTAATTGCACCACTGTTATGTAATTTTATGTGTAAATTGTCTAGAATCTTCTGTAAGATTATGCTTTAGTCTTAAGATTGCTGTGACTGAATTTCACATCGTTAACTTACATAAAAATCATAAAAATCTTAAAAACATAAAATATAAAAACATTGAATTCTTAGTGTCTTACTTACCAGTGTCCCCCCACTAAGCACCTACTGGTTAGGCTAGGTCGGGATTTCCTTGGAAATCAGTGCCTACATATGCGTAGTCCTCAATCATGAAGAATGTAGTCCCGTATTTCACCCTGGAACCACCGCCACCATGGCAGGCCATGATCTCTACCCTCCATAGCATACGAGGGTCCCATGCCCTCAACTTAGTAAAGGCCACTTGTGGCCTTAGATGGGGCACCCTTTCAAAGAAAAAGATACTAAGATGGTGCCATAGCCATAATTGCTTCAGCTCTCCTCCCCGACATTTAGTCAGTTGTTCTTTCAGTGTAACAAGTAAGGCTTCTACCCAGTTGAATACCATGGGTGCAATTTCCTCTATGGCATAGAGAATATGTGCGTGTGAAGATTGGTGAGCCCCTTGGCTCCCCGAGATGCGCTGCATGGTAAAAAACACTGTGCGTAAAGGAAGATCTCTGACAGCCTTGATGGGAATTTTCTTCCCACACATATGAGTACCTGGGAAGCAGTGACGATCAACGAGGCCATGTGTAGTGGTATCTCCTCCGTGAGGACCTATTAGTGATATGGGCGCCCCTCGCCATGATGAACCTATAAAAAATTAGATTTCTTCTACTTCCATTGTCAACACATGAGCCCCAACCTCGAAGTATTGTTGTTCAGGATTCCATGTCCTAACAATATACTCCAATAACTTCACTTGATATCTCATACTTGGTACGTTAAAGAAATTCCAGATCCCACACCCACGCAAAGCAGCTATAGTGCCAACATCATTCTCGTCTCGTATATCATCATCTTTGTGTTCTCTTTCCTTCCAAATGACCCTTTTGGCTGAGATGGAATGCCAAAAGTTTAAAATGGAGCTTTAGAACATATAATCAATCATTAAAAATATTTAAAACTTCTTGTTTTGGCTTATATATCACAATGTTATAGGGTATTTGCAGCACCACCTGTCTTCCTTTAAGACAGAGCGGTGCCACCGTGCTTTTCTGTAGGAAAATGTGTGGTGTCATGCGGGTAATGCCTATCCCGAAAGGGAAAAGCACATTACCCAATGGGCGCATTTTACCCTTGGGAAAATGCCCCAAAAACCCTTAAACTAGCATGGAATGGAAAAATGAAACCGTAAAAAGCTTGGAAATGATTTGAGGGCTTACCTAAAACTGACGGTACTGAAAACAGACGATTGATGGATCCTGAATCTTCAACTGAAATCTACACACAAAGGGCCCTACAAAGCTCTCCAAATGGTAAAAGTAAAAATGATGAGAATTTTTACTAGTTACTGGTTTATATTAAAATGTTTTCAGGTTTTATTTCTTTATTTACATTATTTTATTAAATATTTACCCTCAAATACCTATAAGGCCTAGTTTTTAATATTTTTGGAGTCTAATGGTCATTTTAAGTGTTGCAGGGCATGGAGAAACTAAATTTTTGGTTATGAATGAGTTTGTTTTTTACTTTTTCATCCACGCACAAAACACAAAAATCTCTTGAGCACTATTTTCGAAATCTTAGTCGTGCTCGTTAAACGTAGTACTAAATTTCCGAGTCAAGTTTTACTTTTTTTTAGGATCTTTAAACTCTTTTTCACGAAAAGAAATCCTAATGGAGTCATCTTTAAGCTCTTTTTGGACTCCTAAAATGTGAAAAGATCGTCGTGTGACTTGTCTTCTTTACGCTCGTAAAAGCACTTGAAGATTCATCTTTCCGATGATAGTTTAACCCTTTTTTGGTTTGGATTGACTTAAATTATGAAAAAGGAATACTCTAGTAATTGACTAGAATATTTCTCTAAGGTATTATTTTATACTTTTTCAATCCTCGAAGACTAAATCATACGAAAAGAACCTTTTGGAGTCTTCTTCCGTTTCGTTCAAAATCTCTAAACACGAACGATACCAAGTTTACTTTCAATGGACTCGTTAAAGTAAACACTGAGAGACCCTATTTTGGGAAAAAACCCCTCCTTTCTCAGGTTCGTAAAACATGTGAGAATGGACTTATCCTATGATAATCTACAACGAGTGTTTTTTTTCCTCTTTGAACTCATAAAAATGAAAAGAGGCACTCATCAATCATGATGGGGAAAGTAAGGGAAGGGAACCTCATTTTATTTGCAATAATGGCAGGTTGTCATCACCTTTGAACATGGCACTTGTCTACATTTCATTCAGTTAATTGGGTATTCAACTTGCTTTTGAGTCAATCCACTTTCATGATTCATGTCACTCCTTTGATTCTTTCAAAGAATGTATTTCCCATCGTTGCATTAAGTCTTGTTATTCGCCTCGTCAAGTAAATGTTTCCAAGTCTTCGGTTATGCTGCCCAATGTTCAAAGCAATTTCATATTGATAGTTTGCATCTATAATAAAAAATGATCTGTCATTTATATTTGAGTCAGTCCTATGGTTACATCGTACTCAAATTCCAGAACTTTGTTGCAAGTTTTGTGTCATCGATGTGGGATTCATCGTGGCCCTCCTTCGACAAGACTATTCATGTCGACTTCAGCTGATCATCTGAGAATTAGTCTTAGAAACAAAGTAGTACCTTGAGATATGTATACACCAATGACAGATCCCCTCGCTTTCGACATAGGTTTACATCATTGATCTTTGATCAAAAAATTCAAACAAGAGTTCGACATCAGATCATCTATTCACATTCAAAATATTGTACTAGAATACCTTGGGAATCATCAACATCAATGGTGATATCCCTCACACTTGTTAACGGTTTTAATCATTGACCGGTAATCAAGTGGTTTCTACCATGTTTTAAATCAAGACATTGTAATCACATGCATAGAATCGTACGTTGTTGAAGACGAGATGAAGACCTTGGGTATCTGTTAAGATCTCATTGCTTTCCCCAGGTTACGATGGAGTAATTATATGAGTCCTAGAATGGATCCACATTTGAGTCTTCTTCGCATGGATATACATTGTATTCTAGTAGCCATGATTGTTTCTACCTCACATGGATATGTTTTGTATTGGTTTGCAACCATGTTGAGAGTTATATAGATCTAAAGCAAAGTGTTGATGTATTGTAGAATGAGCTATGTTGTCGAAGATCTCCGATCAATGAAGTCTTTCCTAGAAGTAATAACTTGTTTTGACAAAGCCCTCACCTATCCTATCCCTCTAGCCTTAGGATTTGGGGGAAATTCTGTTATAGATATTTCTTGTCATAATCATATATTGAGAACAAAAAATCAGAAATTTCCTCCATTCCCCAAGTGATGAAGTTGAATTTCAACTTGGATCAGTGATTTAAATATTTTTTCCACCATCGAAATTTCCTTGTGACAAAGTGCTTTACCTAAATCTGTAACACCTGTTTTCCATGCACAAAAAGAGGTTCCACCACCACTTTTCTTTGTACAATTAGAGGTTCCCTATTGGTAACTCTCTTTTATAGTTGACAAAGGGTGGTGCTCAAGTTTTAAAGATAAAAAGAGAAGTTTCACGAAGCTTCTCGAACCTCAGCTTCGTGGAAACCTAATCCCTAGACTCTTGGACCACCTGGACTCGAGATCCCTACTTGTAGGATCTCCCCTCCACCTCATACACTATAATGTAAACCATCCCTATCCTTCCATGGATATAAATCTTGGATCATCCCCCATGGGTAGGGAGAGGAAGATTATCCTACAACACCAAAATTATGGTCAAATCTATCCAAGGAGAGTAAGGCATTAGGTGGACAAGTTGAAGCTTTGGAGGAAAGATCTTGCTTGAGAAGAAACTTCTCAACACTAAGGCTCTTGGTTGTAATCTCTCTATTATTCTATTAAAGCAATGAAAGTTCCTTTCCCATGAAATATATTGTGCATTGATCACTTGTTTCATTATTGAATTCCTTATTCATCAATATAGGATTGTAGATCGTACTTGGTACTTTTAATCTTGTATGATTTTGTAGTGTGCTTCTTGCAGGTAAAACTGTGGATATCTAGTGTTCTAGAAGGCTGGTACATTACATTGTGTGATAGGTGAAAGATACAATCCAATCATCTATCCATCTTAGGGGAAGTGCTTCTCATTTTTGTAACTCATTTGTTCTAGTTGTAAGGACTTCATGCTAGGGAAACAACTTCTGTCCACAGAAGGTGAGAATTTCCAACAACAAAAATGGCACCCAAGAAGTCAACAACCACTGCCATATCAAACACAAACAAAATCAGACAACTAGAGAAATCCAACACACTCTTGGAAATTAGAATACACAATATATGGAACTCTAAATTGATTGAACAACAATAGAAAAGGGGTCGGAATGGAATTCGAGAAAGGGGAAAAAATTAAGAGCCAACATTATCCTCAATTACATGAATGCGCCTTTAATGGAAAAATTCATTGGAACAAAAGAAGCTATTCCCTAGTTTATCATCAGCTGATTCCATAATGGGAAGATATATTTCGACACACCTATCAAAATCAATGGCGAACTGATAAGGAAAATTACGGTATTAGCAAACAAAGGCGATCTCGTATCCGTTTGACTAAACCCAACCTTGGTTAAAGAACTAATGGACACACATGTATGGAAGAATTCAAGAGGGATCGTAGTTAACCAAATACTATATGGCACACAAAATATAATTACAAAAGTTGTGTTGATGTCTCTCACAAGTACAGGACTAGGTTCTGACCTTAAGCTTGACATGCTCAAGGTAGTCCAGAATGTGGTGATAAGAGGAAAGATATATCGTTGGGATGAACACCTAGTTGAAATCATCAAGAATATTTGTGTAAAATTCCAAGAGGACGGAGCCTAGATCTGATTTCCCTCATTAATAATATGGATAACTATGTACCACCTCCGACTAGTCGACGATAAGGACGTCACTACACCAAAAGGACCAATAATGTGGAATTTCAAATTTTTTTCCCCAAATGGCTGCCGAATGGAAGCAGGAACAACAAAAAATTGGTTAGACAACTGGTTTCAAGCTCTAAAAGTAAAAACAACTATATGGCGAGTTCCCTAGAATGTCCGTCGAAGTCTACCATTGACTGCACATATCCAACTTGCATTGGACCACACGTCGCTCTAGTATTTATAAGATGCCACAGGAGCAACGAAAGAGCTTGGATTTTACCCTTCAATTGAGGAAATTTTTGATGAGCTTTGTTGGCAATCCAACACAAATATGGATATAACCCCTGGAAAAAAGAGTCGATCAACCAATGGTCGAACCTTTAACTGATGCATAGAAAGAAGAATATTATGAAATCCGTGTCCATTTAAATACATTCACTCACTTATCCCGACTAGACCGGTGATATCAATCCTTTAGGATAGTCTTAAAAACCACGCAATAGCCACAAGATCAAACAAAATAGACATATGAAAGCACTCAGTTAGATACCCCACTGCCGGAGTATGCCCTCACAAAGAAAAATATTTGCAGAGTGGACGATGAACTGTTTAAAGCCCGACATAATATAAAGAGTACAACACAAGGAAAGGGGAAGCACAATATTATTCTTTGAGAATCAACTTAAGATGACAATTCATAGCTATTTGATAGTGCAACACAAATCCTCGAAGATGCTACCAAACATAAGATCCCTGTCGAAGAAAAAATAGGAAAATTTATCATAGAAGGGGAGAAACGACCTCATTAACAAGAGGCAAGTTCAAAGAAAGTCAGGTTTTCTACTACACCATATATCGACCTCACGCATATCTCGCCACCACCATCCCCGACCCTAGTTTTTGAAGAAGAAGTTATACCGACTTTGACAGTTACCACACCCCTAACCATAATTCCTCAGTATTTGCATAAGTTACTAGTACCATTAAGAGAACATATTCAAAAGGATAATGACCTACAAGAGTTTATCAATCACTTTCCATCTCTTATCCCTGGCTGGAAAACATTGATAGTAAAAATGCCAGTCTTAGTCGAGGAAGGGAAGAAGTATAAATTTTCCATCACTAAATCTAAACTTGCTGACCTTCCACCATCATCCTTGTCTAAAGCGCAAATTGTTGGATATACTGAAACCATACTACAAAAAAATCCCAACCTAACAAGTAATATTGTGGAAGAGCAAAGTTCCTCTTTCATCCCTTGACATGTCGACCATCTGACACCACCAAAACATCCATCATCTAATAAATCGTGCTCAACTGACCCCACTGCCAATCCATCAGATACCATATCATAACCATCAACACCGAATTATGAGCCTACGCTGATAAGAAATGTCTAACACACTTTTCCGCATGAGACAGTAAGCCTAGTTGTCGATCCTATCTTGTGTCCTTCACCTCCTTCACCACCACCACTATCATCACCTGTGACCAAATATATTTCACCCAACATCATGATTTCTCCCGACACTACCAACATCATCCACCCTAGCCTTGCTGATACAAACCCAACTACTAAACAAAGCTAGAAAGTAGCAGTAGAGATACAGAATCCAAGAGAAAAATAGACAAAAACTGACAAACTAAGTAAGGAGTAGGAAAGCAGAAAAATAAAGAAAATAAAATAAAAGAAGAAACAAGAGAAGGAACAAAAAAAAAACAAAAACGTCTACAAAAATAACAACAGCAACCACACATGTTAGTACATATAGATTAATTCGGTCCAACATCCACATTTGACCCATAGAAAGCTAAAGAAGAAAAATCTATATACTGACAGATGCAATCGACCGAGAATACAAGCATAGAAGAGTGGAGGTCAAAGAACACACTGAACAACTAAAAACAAAGAAAAATGAATTTTTAGCCAAGTGTGAGAGCTTAGCACAATATATTATCACAATTCCAGCAGGGACTGACTCCAATAAACTGCTCAACAAAGCATACCTCATATTTGAAAGCGTTATGTCGACCCTTCATGAGCAGTTGAACAAAAGGCAATAAGATCAGGCTAAGGAAACCTCTATCCTGCTAGGAAATCAATACACACCATTTATAGTGGCTCACAACATGTTAATACAGTATGTTGTAGAATCTACTGTGACTACTGAGGTCTTGTGGAATTGGTACACCTACTACGACCATGTGTTTGAAGAAATGAAAAAGACACATGAACTCATCAGTTCACTACAACACCACCGACCAGTTACCAGTTAAGCAATGGCCCAAACAATTGATGATCAAATTGTTTTGGAAATCAATAAACTTGAAAATTGGAGAAGCAAGAACATTAGTGGATCAAGAAAGCCCGACTTAGTATATCCAACATCGAAAAAATCAGACCACAACTCCAACAACGACTTTCTTCTATCGAGGAAAAAACTCAACTACTCGGGCCTGACATGACCAAAATCCTAGACTTGGATATTCATGAAAAGATCGAGAACTTTTTGAGTCTCACCACTCTCACAATCAACATCTAGAATGTCCTCCACGTCTAGGAATAATTTTAGCACCAACTATCAGTATCTGCTGAAGCTATTGTAGAAGTGTGTGTTTAGCAGCATCAGTCCACCAGTCAAAACAGTCCATAAAAAGCAACACAGGTTTTATCTACTTATATCATACAAGTGTCATCTCCTAATTTCTTTGGGACAAAGAAAGATTTTGAGGTGGGGGATATTTTGGAGGAGCCTAATTCGACTAGCCGACTAGGTCCTCCAATTGACTAATTGTAAATTATAACAATATATTATGTTGACCTCATAGGTCATGTCTATTAGTTGAACATGCAAGTATTTATGCAACCTCTTGTAAATCATATAAATAGGTTGGAGAGCCAGATAAAGAATTGGTTCGATTGTATGTAATGAACCCTATATGTGTTCTTGAGTAATAGAAATACTTGTTGTTTCGTCACTACTTGTATCTTGTCTATATCATTGCCTATATAAATCTGTAATATGAATCATTGGTATCTATGCAATCTAATTGATTACAACAATTTCCCCATCCCCAATTTTAGAATTGTTTTTCTTGTCTTTGGGTTTTCAGTTGTCTTTCTGAGCAGTTGAATAAACAAAAATAACATTAGAGGTTTGAATTATGGATGTGTTGGCCCATTGAAGACATATTTTTGTGAATGAAATTTTGTCCAATAAATCTAGTTAACTAGATAGATCCATTACATCATCAATATGTGGCCGTGGAGTGGGTTTTGAAATGTCGGATGAAGATTAAGGTGCATAAGAAATTAAATCATATAGTGTGATGGTCTGTGGATAAATGAAATCAAACTATTGTGTTCATAAAATAACTTTATCTTCTATAAGATCCCATGACATTGCTACATCCTTGGCTATGTTTGGAAATAAAAATTTCACTAACCAATCCATGAGGAATTTCTCTGGGATCTCAACTCTAATAAGCCTTCATTAGTGCCTCCATTCATGGATATGATCAAACATATGAACAAAGGTGAGATATTGTGTAAGAAAGGAAATTTCTAAGGAAAGAATCATCAAAATAAGTTCCAGGTAATTCAATATATCATTTAGTGGCAATGACAGTCAAAGTACATTGAAAGAGATGTAACATAATGCCATTTTCAACTAGAGAATTTGATGACCCACAAAAATGAAAAGCAATGACATGTATGAATGGATCTTCTCTAAAACGACCATAAAACTTGGGAATATCATATGACAACTTAGTCAAGATGATATGCCATGTTGGATGATGGCATATCAGGTAAATGTTTAGTCTCAATGGGTCTAGAAAATTAAAAGTTGCAAAAAAATGTGATTATGGATGAGTAGACATGCTAGGGTTGTTAAAGGAAACTCCTTGCCAACCTACATGTGCAACACTACCTTGGACATAGCTATCCCATTGGATTAGACCACCCCCTTAGAATTGATAATCCCCATGGACTCCTTGGTTATCTGGGATATTACTTCTCTCATACATAGTGTTGCCACTAGGTGTATTACTTTTGTTTGGGACATTGCCGATATTAAGTGGAGTGGTATCTTTAGGAGGAATAATCCAACCATAAGGAAAACCTTAGTTTGGAACTATGGATCCACCTATAGGTATACCATGGGTGGATATAAACCCACTTATTACTTGAAATTCATGGGTGTTACCTCCTCCAAAGGAGAAGCTCGAATTGGGAACTAGAGTGCCTATGGTGAGCATTCCAACACTAGGATGGCCTTGGGTTGGAATGTGCATGCTAACAAATGGAATCTTAAATGATGAGACATTGGTAACATGTGGCATAATTTTGGAAGTGCTTGTTTCACTAACTAGTAGTATGAAAGGGGCATTAGTGCCTCCTCCAGATTATACCTATAATGAGCTTAGGTCCCCCCTGATGTGATGAATCACTTGTTACAATCATCTTGTGTTGTATGTTATGAATATATTCTAATGGATCCATGGGTATAGGTATGCCTAATTGTATCAAGACATGATAGTTAGGTTGTGTCAGGGGAGGATTAGAATGGGCTAGTGTTTGATTGCAAATTTTTTTAATTTCAAGTGGATCTAAATAGTATGGCTGGGCTTGTTCGGTGTCTATTTGCATAGGTACTTCTCTTTCATGGCTCTCCCAATATATGCTTGAATATGTCTAAGCTTGTTATGTGTTATGTTTATTTAAACANATGGCTGGTCTTGTTCGGTGTCTATTTGCATAGGTACTTCTCTTTCATGGCTCTCCCAATATATGCTTGAATATGTCTAAGCTTGTTATGTGTTATGTTTATTTAAACATCTTTGAGAAAGGTGATTCAACACTTTTGATAGGAGATCCTCTTAAGCACTAAGATTGGTAGGTTGGACCATCAACCACTTTTACTCATTTTAAGTTGAACCAAAATTATATTTAAATAAGAACAAACAAACTTGAGGTCATTTAAAACACAAATTTCCAATAAGCAATCACATATGTAATAAATATACAAGCAACATCAAGAAAACATGGTATGAAAACTTCTGATGATTAGCTGGAGAGTTTAAAGGCATGGGGCAAATAGGTGAAGGTGAGAATGAGGTAGTTATGATAACTCTCATGCAATAATCACCTAAGGTGCAAGTATTCTCACGAAGAAAATTACCCTCCAAGGGAGATGAAACATGTGTTATATGTTTTCCTAAGGTACCACAAGCACTTCCCTCTTGCATTCACTTATGTAAAACCTAGGAAAAGCCACTAAGGTTACAAGTTCACAAATTAATAGTTAGGGGAAATAGTTGTGGGTTATGTGTTTAGATATGGGTAGGGAACATAGGACGTAAGTCACAGACCCAAACATTTATGAGAATTAGTGTCTCCTCAAGGACTTGCTAATTTTTCTAAATCTCATGTACATGCATAGCCCATTAGACAAACAAGTTGAGACAGTCTCTACACTTTCTTAGATTGACCTAGTGTTTGACACGCGTGTTAGGCACACTTCACTGACAAATTTTAATTGCTACTAATAGATTTTAACACTCTTTAGTGTTATCTAGTTAAGTTTCGATAACCTTGGAGAATTTACTATCCACATTGCACTAAGGATCTACAACCTATGATTATATGTTTGCTGTAAAATAATTATGATTGGTTTTAATTAAGTCATTTATTTTAAGGTTTTCTATTACTCTAGGTATGAAGTACAACTTGTACGGTGTTGAGATGACTAAAAATTCTGTTGTAGTAGTAAAAACAATTAAAATGCAAAATGAGCATGCATTTTACGTTTCTTTCAATGATGCAAGGCCAACATTTTCAAATCCCAACAAAAGGGAAAAACATCTCATCTCGAAATGCAATATAACAACAAATTTCTCAAATTCCAAAAATAAATAAAAAATAAAATTTAAAAATGGAAGAGGATAACAATTCAAAGTGCACATGGAAGCAATTTTCAAATTATTTTTCAATCTAAAAATCTGAACTAATACGACAATGAAAATCATCATGCAATCATTATGAAAAAAAAAATGAAAAAAACAACTCTTAATTCATGTAACGATTGAATACAAATAGGATGTTTAAACCCATGATGAAGCAAAATGGCAATTTTAATCAACTTTTTGGTTTAAAAATGAGAAGTATTCTAGTATTAGCAGGGATCTCTAGGAGTTTTATGAAAGACCTGCGTGCGCTCGTGGATGTTTTGTATAAGAGGCATGAGTGACCATGATTATTTGCTGTAACATGCACGAGCACATAGGAAAACATGTTTAAATAGTTCAAATTTCCAGAAAAAAGATTCCTCTTTATGCTTGTGTGTTCTAGGTGGTAGTAGGTTACATATCTTTCAAATGACAAAGCAAGCAAAAAAAACCCAATACTTAAGGAAGGACGATTACAGATCAACCATCCCCGGTATGGTCTCCATTTCCATGATCAAGGAACCCCCTAATTTTTAATTTTCCTAGGTTGATGCTCCTATAGAGTGGGTAGCTCACCGATAAACAATCACTAAGTATAGATTCTACTACTTCTTTCCTTAGACCCACGACAAGTTAAATACCAAAAGGGAAATTAAGAGGATGAAAGAGAGGAAAACCTTTATCCTATCTGGTTATTTGATACTCCAAGCATGCCAATTCTTCTTCTTATCATTATGATGATGTACCTGTTCCTGTACACAAATCAAACTATCACCTTTTTCAAATCCTTTTGCATTACATTGACAAACACATATATAAATCCATGCTACTTTAAGTAATTAATCCACATCCAAATAACATAGACACATGAATCATCAATAACAAATATTTGGTGGGAGGGGGGATGTTGATCCATTAAATTGTGTAGAAAACAATATAACAATATGAATACTTGAATTATGATTGCAACATCTCCTTCACCGGAGCTTGTATTTTGTTGTGACACACATTAATCCCTTATTGATGACAATTGGATATATCTCTATTAGATAGGAGCCAAGCCAATGGTCCTTTGGTCTCCATTCAAGATCCATGCGCAACTAGAAAATGTTAACTAATATCTTCTTCTCAATGATGAATATGTGAGCTTTAGATTGCTTTCACTCCCTATAGATTATATTATAGCTTGAATGCTTGATATCACTTTTTTATCTCCTTTCACTTAGCCATGGATCTTCCATTTATAAGAAATGAACGTGATAAGGCCGAAGTGAAGAGTGTATTCACACAAGTGTTGTCCATGCATAATCTACACATGGATTTTCTGATTTTCAATACTTCTTTCCTAATTTATCTCTTTTGAGATGTGCCCATGCTTCTTATATAGAACAACTTTGTCTGGTTTTCGTTCTCCTTTAGAGGAACTGCGAGGGTCACACTCTTCCTTGGAAAAAAAATGACTATATGTGCATAAGCATGCAAACTCCAAACCAAAAGCTTATAGTCTTTATTTATTCAATTGATTTTGACTAGTAGTATCGTATATTCATTCAACATGATGGGTCGACCATGTAGGTCCCCTCATCCAAAAAATACAATTCCTTTGGTTGAAGTTTACAAGATTCATCGGCTACATATTGTCATAGTACTAATACATGAAAATAACTTTGAGTTTCATTATAGGTGAGATAATAGTGCAAGATGATAATCAACTAGTCCAATTATTTTCGGAATTTTAAATGGACCTGTAAATCAAGGGGAAAACTTTGCCCCCTTCCCAATTTGAATGGTACTCTTAATTGGACTATTATGAATAAAAACCTTATCTACGACTTCATAAATTTAATCAGTATGATGGGAATTGCCATAACTCTTTTACCTACCATGCACCTCCTTAAGCATTGTCTAATCCAAATAAACTATTCTTTGATTTCTTGCATCAACTTTGGTCCTACTATAACTTGGTATTCCAACTTACCCCAATGCAACAATGTCACACGTGACCTTCCATGAAGGCTCTCATGGTTTGGAGAAATCCTAATAGATATATAATTACTATTATTATAAGCCTAATTATTCCAAAGGTAAATATTTCTCCTAGTGGGTTTGCTAATATATGACATACATCCTAAGCATGTCTTCCATCACTTGATCAAATATATGTGTTTGCTCATGTTTTCTAGGATGACAACCAATGCTTAAGTTCAACTAAACCCCAAGTACTAACGACAAGCTCATCCAAAACCTAGACGTAAATTGGTCTCTATCTAAGATTATCTTCTTAGGAAACCCACAAAGATTAATATTGTTGCTTACAAATACTTGCACCACATAAGTGACTTGATAAGTTTCCTTTACTGGAATAAAATTGAGCATTTTTTTTAGTTTATCAACTATGACCAAAATGGCATTATGCCTCTATGATGCTAGAGGCAATCCTATGATGAAATCAACAAAAAAGACTTCCCATTTTGACTTTGTTATATTATGTAGTTGTAAAATTCATGCTAGGTGGTGGTGATTTGTCTTCACTTATTGACATTTTAGGACTTTATATATGAATTGGACCACATCACACTCCATGAGTTCCCATAGGAAGAGTTTTTACATGTCTACATATATTTTTTTCACTATTGGTGCACACAATAAAGTGCACAACAAGACTTCTTGAGAATAGTGTTTTGAATACCTCCTTCTTTGTGGATGGACATTATCTTCCGAAATCATACAAGGCATATACCTCATGGATGTACCATTCAAACTCGGGCTCTATATGTGAAGTATTGGTTTATCCTTAAAATATCGAGTATCTCCATGAATTTATTCTAACACATGATCCTTCAAATTGTTGGAAATAAATTTTAAACCCCAGGTTCTAAACATAGACCAACAATAAACCCATTAATGTCGTCATATTCAATATTTAATCATGCGTTCAACTTAGGTTCCATTACACATTCACATCAACGCGCGGGTAAAAATAGGAACACAAACTAAAAATGGGTTGTGCACAAAAAAACTACAAAATGGGTTTCCAATAGGTTCCCAACACTATTATCATCTCACCCTCAAGATAATACAACTTATCCTTGCAAAATAGATGCCTTGAAGGAATATCCTACTTCAATTAATTTGTAAATTATGCAAATTCCTTGTCCAAATTATTAGAGGTTGTCAAAAGTGTCTCTATCTCCCATTAAAACTTAGTAACAGATTGAATGTTTGTTATACCTCTCACTGACTTGACCTTGTCACAAATCTTAACTGCCTCAACAATGTTCATTTGAATATATGTAAATCATGAATAGTTATTCTCAACATGCTCTTGAAACTATGCTAATTTGTTGGTCACGTTCTGCTAATCAAAATGTGTGTAACAATTTACTTGATCAATAAAGATACCTCTGTCATAACATCCATGTGTATTGTCACTAATAACTACTATATATCTTGTTGTTTCTTTGAAATCTAAACCTCCCACTAACAAATATGATTGTGTTCATCGCACATCTCATGAGCATATCACTAATGTGTCCATAGTTTAAATCTAGAGTCGACTAGTCCCTAAAGGCCATATGTCCCATTCTTCACCCTCTATAACAAATCCTTTTCAATCAACAATAGTGTATAACTCTACTTCATTTGGAGTGGGATTGTTTTTCAACTTTTCCTATACTTCTATGTTTTTAACTTAGAGTACTTGGAATGCATTATGGACTTGCTTTAATTTCTCTTATACAAAAGTAGGTGGAACCACTTCTACAAGGGAAATGGAGCTCACATAATAAAATGTACACTTATACCCCACTACATACTTAAGTAAACATGGTCAACAACCATTCTAGTTTACAAACCTACTTGCAAGTTAACAATTGTGTCACAAACTTGACTTCTAGGTCCGAAATCATGAAAATGAAAACACCATACAAACCTTTGTGCGTACCGAAAATATGAAATATGTCCCCATTTGTAATATTATAGACTATCATCACCTCAACCACATCCTATATATAGTGGTATTCTTGATACTTTATACAACACATTTGGGTCCATTTGATATGTGCAGTCAATCCATAAATACCTTCCATGCAACCTACTAATTAGAAATATCATATAGCGGGTGATGGATGTGTTGGGTGCAAAGTGTGGCACATATATCAAGGGCATGATGCATGATTTATAAAATCCCCCCACCCATGCTTTCGTCACTACTTTCTCGCTACCATTTGTTAATGTTCATATTTTCGTGTAATTTTCAAACTATTGTTCTAGAAATCGATTTACATTTTTCAAATTAAAATCCCAAAACCCTATCATTCCAACCTTCCCTAGAAAGGGTTTAATAATGTTTACCTTTTCATGTACTTTTACCATGGGAATCTTTGCTTCCTTGTGTACCTTTTCTCTGTAAACGAACCTTTGGTTTAAATGGAGTTGCCATTACATTAGCTATTCAAACAACACCTTTTGTCCCTACAATTATCTACAAATCTCCACGAGTTTCTACTACAAATTCAAATCCAACACAATACACTTTCCATCGCCGCCTTCCTTCAAACTTATAGAGCTAGTAGGAATTTACCTTTTCATTTCTACACCATTAACTTATGTTATTGGGATGCTCCTTTAGTTAATGCTTAGTGTGGGTGATTTCATATGTAACAATTGTTTCCTTGCATTCCCATTATATCATATTTATCATTTTAGTTTCCCACAATTACTAATATCATGCTATCCCCATCATCTCTTTGTTTGTTAACTTTCCCATCACATCAACCAAAATAGCTAATCAATAACTTTATCAAAAACACAGTACCTTTGTTCATTCCATTATTTTCACCTCTAATTGACAATCATCAAGAACTAATCATTGCATCTAACTACTAATGCACTTACCAATATAACCCTGACTATCTTGCAACTAACACAAAAAATCCTTCAACTATGACTTGGTTTTTTTGTCTCCTAATCCTATTATGGTTTATATGTTTAACTCACTCAAATGTTCATTAGGCCTCCGATAGACCATAGTAGGGCTTGAATCTACTGTTGTTTACCAAACCCTTCATAGCTTGGCCATCAGACTTGGTCAAATTCATTGCACCATCCTTTCAAATGCACGTAATCTAGAAGGGTTTGAACCATCTCATCCTCAACTTCCCTATATTTAAAAAAAATCTACTATCATAATAACACGTTATCCAAGTTCCATTATATTAGCGTGAATGCTACGATCGGGATGAGACTTCTGTCATTGTTTGAGTGAACCCTACAATAAATTGGTATTCTTATAACTCCATTAGGTACTCTAGTCTCCTCTCAAGGGGATAATCATCAATCATTCTCATAGCTTGTACAAAGCACACAACTTGGGTCAACAAAATCTAGATACATCATTGCTTCCTTCCAATAGACCAACCAAATTGGGGTATGCTTTTTTAATGTCTTACTACTTAGTTTTGTATGCCCATACAACTATAGATACACACTTATCCTAGTCGTGTCCATCCACAATACATATATTTCTTAATGCATTTTCCATAATTTTATTGAAGGCATCAACTATTCCATTATCTAGTGGATGGTACATTGTACTCTTTTCATGATGAATCATGAATTCATGATTCAATTCCCTAATTGTGTTATTAAATAAGTGTGTACCTCGATCACTCATTAATATAACAACCAAACCTAGTTATGATATTCCCAAATATGAAATTCACAACAATTTATGTAGTACGATCATTCATAAGTGCAAGTTCATCTCATCACACTAAGTAATCCATTTCTGTGATAATATAACATACGTTATTCCTCTATGCAGTAGAATTTATTGGGCCCAAAAATTATATTTCCCATTTCTCAAATGGTTTCAACACCATTATAGGGAACTATGACAACTCATCTCTTCTCGACCATTTCTCGACATACGCTAGCATACATCAAACTGTTTAGAATACTCATTGGCATCTTGATGTAAGAAGGCCACCATAAACTTGTGCACAACACCTTACTGATCATTGCTTTCCTTACATTGTGTCCTCTTGTTACCCCTTCATGTGCTTCAAATAGAAGTGCGTCTCATTTTTTCTTAAACACACATATGTGAGGATCCCATCCAAAACGAGCTTGTAAAATTATCTCACAATGAGTTGATAATCTATTGTGTGGGTCACTAACCATTATTTTGGAAAATATGTATTATCATAAGTTTTGTTCCCATTTTTAATGAATTTTGCAGTATCCTTGAATAAGTGTGGTACCTCATCCACCCAAAATAAGTATGCATCAGACAGTTCATTAGTAACATTGCCTCCACTCTCCCTAGATTCCAACCTCGATAAGTGATCAAGACCTACATTATGATTCCCAAGTTTAATCATCATCACAAATGATTTCCTCGAAATAAAAGCAACCATCTATAGATCCCTTCCAAGGGACAATATTATTGACCAAGTATTTTGACACAACAGGATTTGAACCCGAATTCCGACGTTAGAATCCGACGTCATCCGACATTTTGCACGGATGTGTCGGACAGCAATCAATCAGAAGAATGCCGATAACAAAATATTTATAGCGCCGTCAAATCTCTGACACTCGGGAGTCGGATTTCCGATCCTTGTAGTGTTGGTTATCCGACACTTCATTGTTGGATATTCGACATTTGTGAACCCAATAATGTCAGTTATCTGACCCCTAAGCATCGGATATCCGACGGTCAGTATAGGTTGTTTTATAAAAAAAAATTAAGGTTTACATGATTTTCAATTTTATGGTCCCATACTTTCAACGGTAACTATGTTCAAGTTGTCGAATATCTGACGCATGTCCTTTATAAATATAAATTGTTTTAAACATTTCAACATGTTTGTTGTAGAAGCGACGTACGATTGCGAAAATTATTTGTTCCTTGACGGATGTTTTCAGGAATTGTTTTATTCTTCAACGGGCGGTTGTGGGAATTTTTTTTTTAATCGATAGACAGTTTGCCGTGAATTTTTTATTCTTCGACTTCTCTCTGTTTGACAAAACCTTGATGCGTGGAACTTGATTTTTTAAGACAAATGGTTATATTCATTAATGAAGTTTATGACAAAATGTCAAATAGATTAAATATTCCGGATCCAAATGAAGACAACTGACAATTGCTTGCTAGACTATGGGATGCAGCGAAATGAAGGGGTGATGGAAAATGTTATTGTCCGTGTACTCAATGCAGGGGATTTAAGAGGAGAAGAATATGGATCTCAACATCCACAAAACATTGAAGGGAAAATGGACACGCTAAGGGGGGGAACGAATATCATCCATTTGTAGGTTTAGCATTATAAACATTATTATATTCGTTTTTTTGGTAATTGTATGTATTTTTTTTCCATATATTAATGTATATCTATTGATGTTTCCATGTATTTATATTAAAGGAAAGACACCCTATAGCATGTTATCCAGAGGAAGTGCTTTCAGAACAAGTTTAGGATCAGGATCATGGAGCGTGTATGTTTAATGGAGAACAAGTGAATGATCATATTGAACAAGATGATCATGCCGATGATGTAATTGAAGATGATGGTACAAATACATTGATCCATGATTCATTTAACGTTAGAATGGATGACGATGATGTTGATAATGAAAATTATGATGACTTTGATGATGTTCACGATATACCTCTTCTTGATAAGGCATATGAACCCTTTATGAAGGCTCCAAAACAAATCTTCTCTCTACTATATTGTTGATAATGAACTTGAAGGTTATGAATGGTCTTTCAAACATTGCAATCACACGGATGCTAAGGTATCTAAAATAATCCATCACATATATAGGATCGTGATAAATTTTATTTGTATTCCTTTAATAATTGTATTGTTAACTCATTATTGATCATCGTACGGATCAAGTGTGTTTCGTTAATATTATTTATTTATTACATTAACAATTTTTTTTTGTAGCTTGATAGCTGAATTTTTGTTACCACCATCAAATATTTTACCTCGCACATATCAATATTTATCTTTCATCATGAAAGAGATTGGAATGCATTATGAAGCAATTCATGCATGCCCCGATGACCATGTTATATATCATAATCAGCATGAATTTGCAACAGAATGTCTGGAATGTCATGTAAGTAGATATCATACAGATAAAGTAACAAAAAAGGTGCATCAGAAGGTTCTTCGTTATATTCCCATCATTCCACGTTTGCAATGACTGTTCAGGTGCAAACACATAGCACAATTTATGGATTACCATGCCAGGAACAGAAGTCAAGATGATGTTATCCGAATGCCTGCAGATGGTACTGCTTTTAGAGATATTAAGGAAAAGTGGCCTCACTTTAAAGAAGAACCATGTAATCTTAGGATTTCTTTGGCAACAGATGGTGTTAATCCATTTACACAGATGAAATCCATTTACACGGTGTGGCCTATTTTTGTTATCAACAATAACATTCCTCCATGGTTTTCAATAAAGAGGGAGCACATAATGTTGTCGATGATTATTCCAGGTTTTATTGACGAAAACTGTTTTATTTATAATGTAGTTGTGGCATCTCATTTTTCGTAATATGTATCTTAATTTCATATATGTTAGAATAATCAACCCATAGTATTTACCCACTTAGACATTAATTCATTTATTTTTGTCTTATTTGCCTAGTCCATGAGTCCCACCATGTGCAAGTTGCTAATTGCCTATCCATAGAGGTCAACCTTGCCATTATTGACTCATGTAGCGCTTGGGAAAGCCTTAGGAATCAAATCTGCTTTATTCCTGGCCTCCTAGGTGTCCTTCTGCCAAAGCACTAGTTTTGCAGCTGAAACAGTGTGGTATTGAAAAGAAAGATGAGCAGCTCGTATTGGCCATCCTCTCGAAGCTAGGACTTGATTACTCAGTCTTTGTTTCGACCTTCTATGCCACAAAACTCACAGCTCGAACCTGGAAGATGCCTAGCCTTGCAGATTTCATGGAATCTCTCACACA
>LPNX011157277.1:66452-71259 GCA_001517045.1 Pseudotsuga menziesii
ACATTGTCGCGACTGGTTTTGCATAGTTCATTTCAATTTGGAGGTTTTTGTGAATTTGGGAGTAGGTTTGGTGGAGCACAGGGTTCAGAATTGGAGCTCACGGTTGATAATTGGAGCTCATGCTTGAGAATTGGAGTTGACGGTACAAATTTGGAGCTCTCCCGTTCGGAATTTGAGTAAAAACACAGGGATATATGTCGAAAATACGAACAAGAAAAATAATTTTCTTTTATGACAAATATGTGAATTCAACCATTATGGTTGACTCATTTTATTTAAATTCTATTGGTTCCTAAATTCCAACTCACAAAATTTATTGTTGGCGCGTTTTCTTATAAGGCCCATTTTAGACCCCAAATTTCCTCTAATGACAACCTTTGGAGAGAACCAGGACTTTGGGCACGCATCCTAGTTTGTCACCCCAATTTTCCTAACCCCAATCCTTGAGGGTTTTGGCATTGAATTGTCGACCTTAGACCCTTCCTGTAATGGTTGTCTCTGCTGTATTCTCCAAGTTGTTAAGGTGTATAACTATCCCAACCATGAAATTGTTTGCTTTGCCTTGGTTTTTTAAAAGTCGCTACTTATTTCAACTTCTTTGTTCCCAAACTTTTGTCCCCGAACTAGTGTGTTTTTCAAGGTCCTGGCTTTCATCACAAAGGTATCCCTCATTCCATCTATTCCACCATCCTAAGTTTATAATTTTCTTAAGTCCATGGCACTCATTAACTAACTCTTCTAAGGCCGGAAGTCCAGGCTCTGGTTCTGCATGTTAAGGAACATGCTGACCAATTGGGGTGCTTATGGTAAACCCCAACCCTGGTTATTGGGAAACAAGTTTATGATTTTGAGGTGCCATAGCAGCTTTCCAAAGTGAGCGGTTGATGGTATCAAATTATATAGCATAGGGTCCCCTCCCCCTTAAGGCAAGTCAATATTGGACCGCCGATTTTTGAGATCGATAGATAGGAGCAAACATCATAGGGCGCACAAAAAACCCTTGTCATCTTGCATCTTAAGAAAGCCGAAGATGCACAATGGGATCTCAAACAAAATTGGTGTATAGGCTCGGCACTAATGGCTCTGAAAATATGGAGAACTCTGTTTGACAAGAAAAGAGAGAAGTTAGGAATCATCCTAATTTGGGTGTGACTTTAAGGTTTTCCCTTTGACTATTGGCCTTTAGATGTTTTCAGGGGCATTAGAAATATTGTGGGGGAGTTTGTTGTGACATATATGTCATTTAAAAAATTCAGACAATATGAAATTTTCTTGTATTTTGGTTAGACTAAACAACCATGAGGGTCTAAAGGAGGATATTGAAATTGAGCACAAAAATATTTCTATCATTCAGACATCGGACTATGAGGGGTTTCCATTTAGGTGTTGGCGGTGTCATAAATACAACAATTTACGAGGTTCATCCCAACTAACCATTAGGTCATGACAAGAGGCAAGAGTTTTGAGCAAAACAAACAAAATAAATACTTGTTCGGATCCATTAGTAGTGGTTATCTCGTTTCCAAAAGTAGGAAGATTTGTTAAAGAGGCACATGAAGAGGAAGGGGGATTTGGGTACCAAGAAATTTCGCCGGTTGTGGAAGTTCGCTCTCTGGATACTCTTCTTCGGTCAGGTTGTTTGAAGATTGATATTGGTCATGGTGACATTTAGATGGATGTCAAGGATGCGATGACCCATTGTGTTCTAGAATCGTTTGTTCTAGGTATAGACAATTCCCATATGAAGCCTATTGTTATTTTCTCTCCTATGATAAATTTCCTTCTTCCAAAAATTATGAGAGGTTTTCACTTATCGGTTCTCTGGATACATTGTCACTAAACAAATATACGAGTCATGTTATGTGCCCTAATTCATGGGTAGATGGAATGAACACACAAACTAATGTTCACCCCTATGTGAATCCTCAAGAGACACCAAAATAAGGAAGTGGCCTTCATTAGATATAACTTTAGACCTAGGTCTTCACACAGGGATGTTAAACATATAGTAGAAGGATTGAGACATCCTCAAACCTTGGGAACTGGGAAGCAGAAGGGGTGAATATCAAACCTCAAAAAGGCACAAGAGAAATTCAAATATGATATGGCAGCTGGGAGACAATCCACCTTTGTTGGGGCTCTTAGAGTAGTGAGAACCCTAAATAGTTACTTTGCTGCTACCATCATCCACTTAGCACATTCAAAGACATCTAAATCACATTTTCACCCATTCATTTGTCATCATAGTTTGTGGAGTGGGTAGTTTTTCAGACTTGGTTATATATGTAGGGGTGAAGGAAGCAAATTCTTTTCCTTTAGCATTGGAAATGATCATAGTGGATGAGTTTGCTTGAGGTATGATCCATCCGATTACCTCGGCACAAGGAAAGAGCTCAGGATGCGTGGCTTTCTTTGTGATCCCTAATTTTCTTATGTTTACATATAAAAGTATATCTTCTAGGCCTACATCTGATACATTCTGGTGCTTTATCATATGATATATTTGACCCCACAGAAACACGTGTTCATCCCCCATGACAGCTTTCGCATCTTCCTAAATGATCTACATTCTGGGCAAAACCTCCAAGTCTGAATTCTCCTCGGTGACCTTGGCCTTCTTCTTTCCACCCTTATTTGGCATGTTGTGATGTGAGGGCTAAAGTTGTAAAGTTGTAACAGGATTCGAGTTCCACCATAGCCACGATAGTTAGATTTTTTTTGCTCACATGTATGCTTGGTTTGTTGGAGAAGGATGAAAAATGGTCACTACCCCGAGCAGTATTGTCGAGCCATGTTTTGTTATAAGCAAGAAACTAGAACCTAACCCCCAGATCATTTAAGATCATTATAAAATATTAAATTTTTTTCTACATACATGTTAACATGAACTATATCTCACAAAAGATAACAAGTGTTCATCCAAGCAACGGTTACGACTTGTGGCATTATGCCTCACAAGTTTGCGATGTTGCAACCCCATGAAACATAATACCACGAGTCATCACCATTATTAGCCAACACTTAGTAGCTATTTTAGAGTTAGTGAATTGAAAGTGGCTAAGTCAACACAAAAAAGAAAGGTAATAAGTTTGACTAAATAAACTATTTTGATAATTGTACCTACATCTTCCGCTATTTTGATAATTGTACCTAATAAACTATTTTGATAACGGTGATGATTCTTGGTATTTTGTTTCACAAGTTTTCCATGTTGCAACCTAATGAAACATAATACCAGGAATCATCACCATTATTAGCCAATACTTATTAGCTATTTTAGAGTTAGTGAATTGAAAGTGGCTAAGTCAATGCAAAAAAGAAAGGTAATAAGTTTGACTAAATAAACTATTTCGATAATTGTACCTACATATTCTTTTATGGGGCTTCAACCAATCAAATTGGAGGTATAGGTGTTCATCTTTTGATCACCCATGACCACTATTTTTGCTTCAAATTGGGTGTTGGTCTGAGTACAAACACCAGATTTGAACTACTTGCTTTATGGACTCTCCTTTATTGTGCTAAATCCATGGTCCTTCCCACTCTGCACATTCATGGTGACTCCACAGCCATCATTAATTGGTTTAATAGAAGATCAGCACTAACTTTACTTGCACTTGATGGCTGGTGTCAACATACCCGTGATATGGAACCTTACTTCATCCAGATAAAATCAGTTCACATATTTAGAGAACACAATACTAAGGCTGATAGCTTATCCAAAGAAGCATCAACCTTGGCCTCAGGCCATTTTTAGTTTACTGAATTCACTAATGGTGAATGTACTGATCAGGGCACTTTCCAGCTTTTCTAGCCCTTAGCACTTGAGTCTTTTATGTGCTGTTGCTATTGACATCCTTTGGATGATTGAGGTGGATGATCCCCTCATATTACTGATCTCTCTTATTTATTGCTTCTTTGGATTAGCTACTTTAGTATTAGACTTGAATTCTCAGTCTATTGAAGGTTAGTGATGTGGATGTAGTCAATATTCCTAGATTAGAGGTGTTACCTTTGAATGTTTGTCTAGTATTCCTATGAAGCTGATCAATTGTATTCCTTAGGGTTGCCTTAGGGTTTCCTTAGGGTTGAAAATTAGTATGGGAAAACAAGTTAGCATTGCCTTAGGGTTGAAAATTAATATGGGAAAACAAGCATCATCAAGACAAGCTAAAAGGAATAAATCAACAAATATTACAGACTGATATAAATGTATTTAACGTGCCAAGTAGCCAGATCTGGAAATGTCAGCTCTTCACCACCATTGATTATATATATATCTATATATATATATATATATATGATTGTCGTAGGTTACCACTGGGAAAAATGCCTTTCAAGTGTTGGCTTATGCACTACAAAGTAGCAGTGAAGAGGTTAAAACATCCACTCTACAAGATCTCCAAGAACTCAACATCATTATTTGTCCATTACTGTAAAGGCATTGTACTAGAAGATTTGCCTGGACTTGTTGATTTCACGGTGAAGTTGAATGTAAATGATAAATAGAGAGGAATACTAAGAAAGCTACAACACTTTGTAGTAAATCGAATGAGTAGAGATATAATGTCTAGAGAAGTCTGCATACATCCTTCACTTGAATGATGTTAGTTCTTGGCAATCCTAACATCATTCAAGTGAAGGGTGTATGAAAACTGCTGCAATATCATGATTCGACCATGAGGTGCTTAGTTGATTGGAAATCAGGTTAGGTAATACTTTTCCATTAATGGAAAATCATGAATCTTATGGTTTATGCTTTGGGTCTTGAAGCAAGTACTAGGTATTTTGATGTCCTCTATTTTTT
>LPNX011157277.1:71805-97660 GCA_001517045.1 Pseudotsuga menziesii
ATCCCTTTGGTTTCATCAAATCATTGAGGAAGGCATGATATGGTTAATTTAAGAGCCTTTTGATTTGTGGGGTATAGTCTTTTTTGGTTCTTTCTACTATGGGATTTCCTTAGGGTTGAAAATTAGTACGGGAAAACAAGTTAGTGTTTCCTTAGGGTTGAAAATTAGTACGGGAAAACAAGTTAGTGTTTCCTTAGGGTTGAAAATTAGTATGGGAAAACAAGTTAGTGTTTCCTTAGGGTTGAAAATTAATATGTGAAAACAAGCATCATCATGAATATACATACTAGTTCGGCATAAAACTTTGTTTCGTAGAGCAGTATGGGTGAACAATAGAAGACTACAAATCAATGATAAGTTAGGGATAATATTCATTATAAAAGGACCTTTGGGTAGGCAGAAGGAAATCGTGTCTTTGTATGTGCAATTAAATCAATAGCTGCTAGCGAAGAATTGCTTATTGATTACAAATTGAATCGTGTAGATACAAACTATGTTAGTATGGTTGTGATACAACAAACAATTTAACCACCCTTTTATTAATTATTTTAACATCTATATGACTTTTTGTTAGCATATAATTGAAATTATCTACTTTTCATGTTTCCTTATGTAACTTTTAGTATGTTTTTGATGTAGGGTCCTCTCAGGGGCACCTCCATCTCTATAGATGTTTGTCGACCCGAGTCAAGGCAGCAGGTATACATCGATATTGCCAATGTAATATTAAATTTAGGATGGACATACATATACGTTGTTATGTATTTTCATTAGTATATTAGGTTTGTTTATATAATATTATCAATTTTCCATGCAGAGTGTTGATCAGGGAAGCCAACCGGCTATTAATCAGCTGACTATAGCATCAGGGCAACAACCAAACATGAATGTAATTCTCCATTTCAAATACTTTAAAATCGTAAACATGTCTATCATGACGCATTATGTTTATTTTGTTATGTATTCTTTCATTTTTATGGTTGCGTTCATGATGGTAATGTTGTCTACCTTTTTTGCAGATTGACCCGGGAAACTCCCCAGCTGTTGATTAGACGATTGGAGAATCGAGGAAACCATTTAACATAAATGTAATTCCACATTCTAAATACTTCAAAAATGTACACATATAAAACATGTAGCATAGTGTTTTTTTTGTTCTATATTTGTTAGCTTATACATATTGCGTTCATTGTGATAATGTTCTCTACTTTTTTTTGCAGATGGCTGATCGAGGTAAATCCCCATCTGTTGATCAGACCACACCCTCGGCTAGGTGTCAGGTAATCCTAGATGTAATCCCTAATATAATTATTTGCGCACACTATATTTTCAAAGACTAAGCAATTTTTTATATATTTCAATTGCAGACAGGGGATTTTGTTTATCAAACGACGTCTCAAAACTCTTTACAGAATGAGGTCTCTTGGTTGATGAGAGATAGTGAAATTAGAGAGTCTGCAAACCCATTGAGGGTGCTACAAAGGACAAGGGAAGAACAAAATGAGGAACCGATTCGTTTGACATTGGCAGTTCCACTAACAGAAGGGATCGAACAAAGGATTCAATTGTTGTTACAGCAACGTAAACAAGTGGACGTAAGTTATCGAATAAAAATGTAAATTCATTTATAAAAAATTTATAATATTTGATTTTATATGCTGTTGAACTTATAATACAATGGGTTTAATTTACAGTGCGTTATGAAGATTATCAGTGGTGGTTAAGGAAATGTTGGTCCCAGTGACCAAACCACTCCATGTACACAACATATTGCTCCCATATTGTCCACTGAACAATCGACAACATGCTCTGTGACACTACCGAGGGCAGCCGAGGGTGCAGCCGATGTTTCCCCACCCACAACAGATGCTGCAGAAGAAGGGGTGGATGCAGGGCTAGATAGAGATGTGGAAGAATTTCCTGGATCTTCTCGTGTGAATAACACTGGTTCAATAAAGTGTACATTTTTGGTGAATGAAGAACTGGTTCCAATAAATATAGAGAGGATTCCAGGTCATTATAGATTGTTCAATTTATTTTTTATAATTTGTGTCTAATATACCGATAATATTTTCTAATGTTGACTAATGATGGCAATAATTTTGTGCAGGAAATGATATATTTTATAAAAACATGAATGATTTGGCCTTGGATATCTTTGGTCTCACCATCTGCACAATGTGGAACAAGTAGCCAAAAGCTTTAAAGGATGATCTGACTAATCGCTTGGTTAGTCTGTTCAGAAAAGATACCTTTGATACATTGAAGGTACTATAGAAGGCTGGAAAACATCTAAAGATTGTCTGAGACCAATATAGGGTTCACCTAGAAAAGAACCCTAGGTATGAGCACCCTCCAATGATTCCATCTATGGAGTGGAAAGCCCTCGTGGAAGATGGAAAAGAGAAGGTCCTGAGAAAATCATGAAAGATACCACCAGGTGGAACAGGGAGGTATGCAATACATTCCAAAATGTAGTGGTAAGCCTTATTATTACTAGTTTTTATATCAATTTTGGTACATAGACTAATGTATTTAAAAAATTAATTAGGCTCTTAAACACATCTAAGGCCACAAAGGCAAGAATTGAAAAAATTGGCCAACACAAGCTTGGGCCTGGTGGTTACTCCAACTTGGTGGCCCGATATGTAAGTATCGCAAAACCCGAATCTGCATCCAAATATCATACAGATTATTATTTTTGTTTTGTTATGACAAAAGGCTTTAAAATTAATGACATCATGCAAATATGAAGGCCGGCCGGTTCAAAGAATTGCCCAGTGCGGATTACATAAAGCTTGGCTTCGAACATGGCTTTAACACCATTGTTGAACACCGGAGAAGCTTGTCTGTGAATACTGCACGATCTTCTGTTGATCCATTTGGTGCCTAGGTATGTGAAAACTGTATAGTTTAATGATAATTTATTAATGCTCATGCAATTTGTTCCTTATAAACAAACTAACGTAAATTATTTATTCCTTTTTGTACAGGAAAGTAATGATCCCGTTCATGTCGAGGATGTAGTACATGACCAACCAAACGAAGATCATGCTTCTCATCCTGGTAATGAATTTATTAATGTGCTAGTGTTTTTTATAGAACATTGCAGATGATGAACATTAATTCTAATTCTACACAATTCAACTACAGAGCATGTAGCTGCAGATCATAACACGGAACAGGTTGGGCCAGCACGAGATAATGTTGAACATGTTGATGTGCACATGGCAGGTAAAAACACACATTCGTAATGTTTTTTAAATGAATTACTCATATTTATCAAAATATAAATATATTAATGAAATATTTTGACATTATTGCAGAAACTCATCGCCCCTCGCCTGAAGTTCAACCTTGCGAGCAGACTAGTAGGGATACCGATGATCAGATTCCCGAAGATGTGACTCTAACTAAATATTTAAAGAGAAGAAAAGTAAAAAGGAAGTGACTAAACAAATTTTGAGTAATTCTTATTTATAAAAAAAATTAATGCTTTTTTCCTCTGTTTCATGAATGAATGCTTTACTAAATTGTTTACTGATATTTTTTTTCTACCATTGACTAAATTAATGTTTTAATGAATGAGTTAATGAATGGTTTTTTCAGCTGTTGAATGATTGAATGTTTTAATGAATGTTTTAAAGAATGATTTAATGAAATCATTTTTCAACTATTGAGTGAAATAATTTGCATTGTGAAATAGTGAAATAAATTGTTATTTGCAAGTATAGGCATTGGGTTTGGGGAGTTGAGAGTGATGTGAGGGGGGGGAGGGGCCACAAGAGCTTCCACCTTCACGTGGTTGGTCCTGTTTAGTAGAGAATATTAAATTATTCTCGAAACAGAGAGGATCTCAATGAATGGTAAGGAAGAATACATTAAAAAACATCTATTTCTATATTTTTACTGTGTAATTTTCACTATTGCTATTTGACTCCTCCATTGGAACTTGTTACAGATAGCGTTGAGAAACATTTCCATAGTTAAGAGGCAAGAAATGGAGTTTTGATTAGATCGATGGCCTTATATACATAGTATTTTTGGTTATCCATGTTTTATCAGGTGATATATTCTTAACAATTAATTTACTTGAATAGTTGAATAGTATTGTAATTTACATTGTAATAGAATTGTGTTTATTTAGTTTGTTTTTGTTATTTTCATAAACAAACATAAATATATTTGATGGGTCCTGACATGAAACTATTGCAACAGGACAAAAAATGAAGTATGTTGAATGATGTTTTGAAAGGTAAAGCATAAGAAGACAGTGTGAAGATCCAGAAATCAAGGTATAAATATGTTTTCTTTTGTTTGATTGAGCTGTGTATTGGGTATTTATGCATGTGCACACACATACATTTAGTTGATGATGATGATTACCATACATAGAGGTGAAATTTGTTATATATGATCTAAACAATTACCTTAAATATTTTGATTTATCGTGATAAATGGCCCCTTGGTAATACTTTACCAATACCATATAGCTAGGACAACAAAATTAAATGTAGGCATTTCATTACAAGAAATTTGATAGGCATTTGAGTTTGATGGGAAAATGAAAGGTCAAAAGACAGAAAAATATAGATAGACTTGTGAGGAAAATGGTATTTGAAGCTTTGTTTCCCTATTATTCCGCATGAGTATATTGTTATCTTCCCCAGTTTATCTTTCTCCAGTAGTTTTGTAATTTGTTTATTAATCTCATATCTTGTTCAACTTTAATGGTTGATTGTGTAGTGGTAAACCTATGTTTATATTTGTGCTTATCCCTGTAGGTTGTGAGTTGGGCATGGTACACATTGGTATTTTCAGTTTCCATTGTAACTTTTCACCCCATTGTACACATTGGTATATCAACATGAATTACCAACTGAGTTAACCATCCTTTTAAGGGTTTATACAAGTACTCCTTATCCTAAAAAGAATGCTTTTGGAAGGCAGAATTCAATTATATTGTTGAGATTTCCCCATAACTCAAATATGACCCTAACTTGGTTGGTTTTGCAGGTTTTTTTGATAGGTTTTAGGGCTAGAAATGATACTAACACTGATCAGTAATGAAAGAGTCCCTAAATTTCCCTACTAAACAATTAAATGGGGCCGTTGAAAGGCATAAAGTAACCTTTTATCAAGGCCAAATTATCCCAACCCCTGAAACATGTCAAGTATGAAACCCTAGATCTGACTTTTGACTTTTTTTTTAGGTTTCTTCTCAAGTTCATGGATGTAGACAAGAAGATAGGTGACGCACTAGAGGATCTAGGGATAAATAGGAAGACCAAAATTTGAGGGTGGCTTATAATTTGAAAACTGTTGTTATTTTTGGATTATTGAATTTTATAAATTTCTAAGGTTTTCTAGTTTATAAAAACACAGATCTAATCTAACACTACACTAATCACGCAAATGCGTATATTTACACATGAAATACTACTATAGTTACCTCTAGGGTTTGTTGGAGGATCCTAATTAGGGAAAAAATCAGAGATCTAAGGACAAATAAGAGAAAATTCCATCAAGAGGATGTTTTATAACATGTAAAAGTTGACAAAAGCTGGTAAAAAGTCCTAATTCAGAGAAAACACAACATTACAACCACCATTCAATCCATAGAAGCATAGTTTCACCAAAATTTACCAATGGAGCAACCAAGAAAACCCTAGATCCTCCTTGTGCTTGTGTTCTTCCAACAATGCTAGCATCAATCTTGCATGTGCATGAAACCCTAGAACTCACCCATCATTTTACCATAAATCCAAAGAAGAAATAGTAATATATTTGATAAGTTTCCCCTGTGAATCCATAGGCAAGCCTATATCATTAGAATGCATTAACAAAGCTAGAGTAGGAGTTTTAAGCAAAAAATTTGAAAAAAGATACAATTTATTTTTGTGATCAACTTTTTCACGGGCTTCATTTTGCTTATCAAAAGTGGGCCAATCTAATGCTTTTGCAACTCCACAGCCATTGTAAACCAGTATTTATATGGAATCATTGGTTTATGCTCTTCAATATGAAGGCCCTCTTAAATATTGCCTCTTTGTACGAAGTCATAGACAATAAGGCATTCCTTGCCCCGTCCATAATAGCTAATACAAAGTAGTTAGATGGTAATCATTGTGCTTAATACTTAGCCACCAATGCTGGTTATAATAGAACATTATATTTTCTTGTAGTAAAAAGAAACTATGAAGCCTTATAGAGTTTCTCTTCTTCCGGCAAATACTTTATTATTAGACTGTGAGATATCTCGACTTCAATATCTATTTTCTTTAGCAGCCAAAGCCTTCATAGACTCCATTCACTGCATCAAAGGCATTGACCCACTGATCATTGGTATTCTTATAAATAAATATTTCATAAAATATCTGTTGCCATCTCTCCAGGAAAATAAAGGGATTGACTAGCTACAAAAGGATTGGATGCTATAAACTCATGCTCCGAGCCTGTAGAAAACACAATAGCAACACAAAGCATAAAAATGGAAAGCCTATATAATAAATTACAAAGGGAAATGCATGATAAATTTGGATAAATTGGGTTATAAGGGAGATCAATGTTTTTCCTGCATTGCTAGCCTCTCCCAGGGATCCACTTGTCACTATTTTGCTGTCTAAGTAACGACAGAGGGAATCGCTGTCTTTGAAAGGCAGTTGAGCAAGGATACATAGTGATTTAGCTTTGGGAAGGTAATTTGTTGTCTCTGCTATATTTGTTTCTTGCAGGCCAGTAGGATAATGTCTTTCTTTGGTAAATATAGATACTATGGATGGATGCCGCTGAGTGGAGTTTGGACCTCAAGCCCCAAGCCATGAGGCAATAAGTGTAGCTATTAAAAATTTAGTCTAGTTAGGTGCAGTTGTTTGTGGCGAGAAAGGCCTAAAAAAATTAACTAAATCTGGTTTGAATCTCATCAAGCTGGGTGTAGAACCTCGATTAGGGATTTTGAGTTTTGTGGGTGGAGAGCTGTTGGGTCAACAGCTGCTGCAAATGAAAATAGATTTTTTTGTTTTTTATATATGTTTTGAGGTTGACAGTATTGATCTATGACCTTGTGGTCTGTATTTGTCTCACTTTTCCCTATAACTACCTATCTCTCTCTCTCTCTCAGGTATGTCCATTGTTTCGTTAGTGACTTGTGTCCTAAGAGACAAAGTGTGATCGTATTATAATTCTGAGTATAGAAATTAAGGAATGTCTAAAGAACATTGTTTTCTTCTATTTGTCCATTTATAATATTTTTGCATGTGCTTGACTAATTCTGTTCATACATATCCTAGGTAAATGTAATTGATGGATGTACATAGTGCTGATATGTAGTAATCCTAGCTTGGTTTGGAGCAAAATGGGTCATAGCATCAACTGAATGTATATTTAGTTTTGACATTGAGGAATCATGCAAAAACGAGTAAACAAAGCTCTGCAATTGAATCACATAGACTTGGAGAAGGCTCAATTGGGTCTTGGGCACAGCTACAGCAGAGCCAACATGAAATTCAATGTCAATAGAGTGGATAACATGGTTATACAGGCTATTATTCTTCTCGAAACCTTGGACAAGGAAATTATGAACACCTTCTGCATGAGAGTAAGGTATTGCAAGTTTAAACTTAGTATTGTTTTAACTTTTTTTTGGGTTTTATATGAAACAACATTTAAGATAGTTCAGTCAGAGTCAATTCTAACAACTGTCAAGTTGAGGTCAATTTCCCATAAGTGTCTTTTAATTCTTTAGTTAGGACTCATGAATCATATTTATATTGAAAGGTAAAAGGATTTGTTTATTAACTTAGATTTATATCAGATCCATGATTTATTTATTCTCTGAGATGTGTTTTAAAATCACTATATTTGATATTCCAAAGGAATAAATAAAAATATACATTTGACTAGTCCTGCGAGGACTCAAGTGTGTTGGATACTATTTTGTTGTCCATCATTCAAAAACAAAGAAATTTATGAAAACTATTAAAAGTATTCCTTATGTATTCTCTAGGATACTCAATTTGTCATCAATACAGAATCATCAAAAGAGTCCTAATATCTAAACCATCAATACAACAAGATGAGCATAACCAGTGTCTACATCCCTCAGTTATGACTCCAAGCTAATCTGCCATTAAGTGGTTGTTAGTACAAGTATTTTGTGAATAATATAGGAAGTGAATTTTCTAAATTCTTGTTTGGTTTAGGTACCCTTCTGTAACAACAAAGTATATTTAGAAAGCTTATCTGCCATCGAGTTGAAATCACATATCTTGAATCACATAGACTTGGAGAAGGCCCAATTGGGTCTTGGGAATAGCTAAAACAGAGCCAACGTGAAATTCAATGTCAATAGAGTGGATAACATGGTTATACAGGCTATTAGTCTTCTCGATACCTTGGACAAGGACATCAACACCTTCTGCAAGAGAGTAAGGTATTGCAATTTTCAACTTAGTTTTGTTTTTACTTTTTTTTGGGTTTTATATGAAACAACATTTAAGATAGTTCAGTCAGGATCAATTCTAACAGTTGTCTTTTATACAGGGAAAAATCTCAGAATAATGGTGAGGTACCATTACTGAAACAGGCCCCAATCATGGTAACATACTCAACATACTTGTTTTCTGCAGGCTTGCAATCCATGACTGAGGAGGAATTGACCGCAAACAATGAACCATTTTGCTTAGAGAAATTTGACAAAATTGGCAGCTCTTTAGTGTTTTCTCTCAAATCCATCACTGACTGTTCAGAAACTTGCTGATTCTTCTTGCCTATAATCTCAAACTTAGGTTTGTTCTCACTTGTATTCTCAAACTCAGCTCCCAAAATGTCTAACAATTTTGAATGTAAAGACTCTCTCTTTGAGCCCTTTGACACACTCCACATATTAACCTCTGCTCGATCATCTAAGCTACTTGTTAACTCACCAATGTCTGGTCCAAACAAGTTTCCTTCAGTGGTCAAATTCTAGGCTGAAACCATGTGGGGGTAAGTGAAATCTTTGGATATTTTTTTTTAAATCCACGAATAGGCGTCACTTTTTCAACGTTCATCTGACACTCCGGTAAACCCATCCAATGGCCGTGTCATGACTCCGACGCTTCCTCCCATCGAATGACCGACGGTTAAAGTGTCGCACTGCATCGGAAGGCCGACTCTTCCAGTGTCGAATTGTGTCAAATTTTTGACACTCTTTGGATAAAAATACAGACAGCGTCACGATTCCTCTGACATTTATATCCGTCGGAAGGCCGACGCTTCAAGGGTCGGAGGACGTCGAATTTTTTACGGTTTATGCAATTTTGATTGGCACTTTGGAAGGAAATACAGTTGAATATGCGACACAATGGTGTGTCAGATCTTCGACCCACATTAGTAGAATGTCTAAGATCTGACATTACACCATCGATGGCAAAAAAAGTGTATGTGTCGAAAATGCGACAGAGAAGTGTCGAATTTCAGACATGCAAGGTGTCGGATTTTGGGTGGAAATTATATTGTGTGATTCAGAGTGATTGATAAAGAACTTGAATGCATTCCTCAAAATTATAATGTATGGATTTTTGTTGTGCGTACACCATTGCAAGTCCTTCTCTTTATGTAGTGTTGTAATTCCAATATGAATCTGACAAATTTCTACTGGTAAAATAAATAGTATGACCAATGTTACCTTCTCTTGGTTATAAAATCACTACACCTTGTAAACGATTGTGGCATCAACATGCACATAAAATAATGCAGTCCATTATGGAAACACTAGGATGGGTGTAATTAACAAGTTCTTTTTAATAGGTCAAATGCTTCATGACACTCTTGGTTCCAAATAAAACTCACATATTTTTTCAACAACTTTTCCAATAAAGCTATAATATGGGCATAATTGATTATGAACTTGTGGTAATACTGTGCATGTGTAAGCGTGTCATGCATAATCTTAACAAAGTAGGGGTAGGTCTATCCGCAATCACATCAGTCTTGTCCTAATCTACCAACAATCCTTCCTTACACACAATATATTCAACAAAACCCAAAAAATGACTATGAAGGCACATTTCTTTAGGTTTATTGAAATATGCAATTGCCTGCATCTATCCAACAATAGTTGTAAAATGTTTTTTAATAAGATGAATATAATCCAATCATCTAAGTAAAACTCCAAAAACCTATGCCTAAATTATTTAAAGGAAACAAACATAATCCTTGAGGACATTAAATTATAAATGAAAGATCTCCATTCAGTTGCAAAGTTTGTCTCAGTCTTGTCCTCTTTCGCAATTATAACATGATGGTACCTTGAAGAGTATCAATGAATGAGTAAGTGTCTCTCTCTCCCATATTTTCTAAGACCTGATAAATAAACTGTGTGGGAAAGGAGTCATGGACATAGGTTGTAATCAATGATTTGAGATCCACACATATCCTCACTTCTCATGTCTTCTTGTTCCAAACCATTATAGGATTGTTCCAATCTAATTATTCTAAGAGAAAAAATAAACCCGCGATTAGCCGCTTCTTTCCAATTCCTGCCTGAATTTATCATTATACTTTGGATTCAATCTATCTGGCCACTTACTTACAAGTTTGGCATCACGTTTTAGATGAATCTTCATTTCTCCTGAGGACCATGCAATTTCTTTCATACCATCAAGTATTTTTGGAATAGATCTTCATACTCAGGCATATCAACTACCAAGGTGATAGTTTCCTGTAATCAACTTTTTTGTTTTCAACTCTACCGCAATATTCCATTTTTCATTTTTAGAGGTTGTTTGTAGTAATGAGTTTTACTCTTTGGTTATTTTCCTTTAATTCTCTCTCTCTCTCTCTCTCCAATTTATTATTTAAACAATATATTCCTTAAATCATCCTCATCTATTGGGTTACCATTCATCTCCAAATAGTACACATGTTCCTTTAATTTGGCCAACCTTTTATGATACACATAGATCATTCTCTATGCTATCTTTAAGTGAACAAATTTGTCATGGAATATAAAATGATTGATCTCCTTTAGAACCCCAGACAACATGGGTTGAACTAAACTGAATTTAAATGTTACACAAGATTTTACATGCTTTCCCAACATTTGGTTTGTCCTGATTTGTGAATAGACATTTGTATCCACTCCTTTGTAGGGAATTTATTTTCAATCCACTTCCTTTCGTAAAACTAAATATGTTCCTTGGTATCCTTTGTTCCTTTATATTTATTCACCACCCCAACTTTTGAAATGGTTGAAATATTAATAGTATAATTATCACCAACTACGCTTAACTATGACATTTTTCTCTATGTGTAGGACAATAGCAAGTAGGGGTTTCTTTAACAATTGTGTGCATCGCTAACAACCCCTATTATTCAAGCACCCACTCCTTTTCTAGATATAGAAATGCAGTGAACGACTTTGTTCTTTCAAATTTTGGATGATTGCACAATTATGTGCCTATCCAACACATATACTTTTCCATATCTTCTCATCTTCCTGTTGGCATATCATAACCTCCTATTTTTCATCTTCCCTTGTCATATTTTGAATTTGTGTCAGCAAACACTCCTCCAACTCGGTTCACCATTTGTTGTTGGATTTATGTAATATTTCTTTCACATGGTGTTATTATTAATATTCTCTAATATCATGTTTTGTACATCATTACTTGTTGACTTGATATCACTCTCCTTTGGTTGGGTCCAAAGGAGCAACTACTTGAAGATCCCCTTGCTGAAATGGAATTCTTTTGTGCTTCAGATAGGAGATTACATTATTACCAAATTTCCAATATATACCAAATAGTTTATGGTAGGGATCATTCTTATCCACGATCTTGATCACTTCGAAGTCATCTAGTGTATTTACCCTATCTATGTTTACTTATATGTATTTGATTATTTTGATTAAGAAAATTCTCTATTGGACAACTAATCTGAGTTGGATTGGGGACCAAAACAACTCTAGTTTCTCGATCAACTCCCGATATTTCTTAGGAATAATATTCACATTGGATCCCATGTCCAATGCGACATCCTTCATTTCATGTCCTCTTATTTCCATTTTCATCTTGAACTCCCTTACTATCCATCTTATTTTGTTCCTAGCATGTCTTATATTTCACTTAGGGGAGAGATCATATAGGCTTGTCATATTCTAACATTAATATCTATTTATCTAGAACATATATCAACTTATTATATAATTTTTCATTACTTGACAACTTGATAAAACACTTAAAAAAAATCACTTACATGATTGGAAGAATCTTTCTCCAAGTAGCCTACACCTCCTTCTCATACTCAAGTCCATTTTGAAGGGTCTCCCTTGCATTGTATAGGACCTATATTTACATACTTGTGCTGAAATTTGGTGGGTATGGTGCAAATTTCTTGATTTTTCCTATGAGTATTGCTTTTGTATCCTATGAATCTTTGTGCCTCCTTGAGTTATCACATGTACCTTGTTGAGGGAAAAATGGCCCAAGGGTGGAAAATCCTTCCTTCCATTGTAGGTTGCATGAAAGGAAATAATGTGAGTTAATGGTTAGAGAGTAAAATAAAAAATTCTAAATCTATTAAAGGAATAAAGACACATAAAATGACTACTTGGAAGGTAAAAATTTCATAAATGAGATAAAAACACATCAAGGAGATGAGATTCAACTAGATTTTTATGTCCAATGGAAAGGATTAAATATAATGGTGTCACGTAGGACAATGTAGCTTGAAAATGGTAGCCAACACTCCATTTGGGAGGATCATTTGATCCCTCTCAAATTTATTACTAACTAACTTGGGATGATGAACTAAAAATACTTTCTTCTTGAGGAAGAAGCTAAGTGGTATCAGAATGTCAAAGATTATAAGAATGAGATTGAAAGATGATTATCTCAAGTTGATTCTCATGGAATAATTTTTCTCTTGATTTATCCTTGTGAAATGCATGCTCATGGCTTCATTTTATAGGCCAAATGGAGGTCCACAAACAAC
Source organism: Pseudotsuga menziesii (assembly GCA_001517045.1). NCBI lineage: Eukaryota > Viridiplantae > Streptophyta > Pinopsida > Pinales > Pinaceae > Pseudotsuga > Pseudotsuga menziesii. The sequence goes on from LPNX011157277.1 coordinate 84,781, forward strand.
TAATTTTTCATGGGAATGCTTTCTCTCATGAAGTGACTTCAAGGTACAAGTATGGGGCTATTGAATGCCTAAGCATGTGAAGGTATCCAATTTGAATTCCTTGGATCCAAAATGTGGTTTTAGATATTTAAATGCATTGTTGAAGTCAATGGTCCATACAACCCACTTAATTGGATTTTGTTGATGCCCTCAAGGAGGAATTCTATTTTTTCAAAAACTATGACAACCAATACATGAAATGGACAGCTTCGCATAAAAAAAGGCACTGGATAGTGTTAGAGTTCACCAATATATTCCACACCTTGCGCTCAAAGATAGGCATCATGGAATTTGAATGGAACTTGGACGTAAGGTATTGTAGTAGACTACATAAGTACATCCAAATATAGATTGATTTCCTGGACATCTCCTCATTGGGAGCCTCTTATCAATATGTTGTCAAACTCTAAGCCAAAGAATAAGCAGGAGTCTTGGTTTGCAAATCAACTGTAGAAAAAACATGATAAAGGTGGCCCTTATAAGTCACATAACAAATATTGAATCTCACAACAACCTGTCCATGGCATGGCTAAAGAAGGGTATTGGGAAGTTGAAGAAAGACACTAGAAAGCAGTGTGAGTTCCATAAAATCCCATGGCTCAACACTAATAAATGTCACTTGAAATATTTTATTGGTATATATGAAAGCATTAGAACCAAAAATTGTTTTATACTTTTATTTGGAGCATGAAAAGGAAAAGTGGATCATTGATGCATAATCTAGTGCCACCATTGCAACCAAAAAGATCCAACCATAAGAGCTAGAGGATCCATAGGAATTGAAGCACCTCTTACATTCATGGATTTGGGTGAAGGGGACTTTGTTGCATTTCATTATTGATGGTGGTAGCCAAAAGAACATAATCTCAACTTAGATCATTAAGAGATCAAACCTTCCAACAATTCCACGCCCCCAACCATACATTATCAATTGCTTGAACAAAGGACAAGAAATTTGTGTCAATCAAGAATGTAACTTATCCTACAACATTAATCCCTTCAAAGATGAGGTACTATATGATGTTTCCCCACTTGAAGTGTGTGATTTTTTGTTATGAAACCCCTATATGTGGAAGGATCATGTTGTTTATAAGTCCAAAACCCGTAGTGTCATTGTTACTTTGGGAGGAAAACTCTACCACATACTCGAAATAGTTTTAACTACATTAATTTAAGTAATCATAGTAAAGTAGTGCTAGAAGGTCATCTCTTAGACCCAAATCTTTGTCCTCTTCATGGCTTGATCATAATCTGAAAAAAATCCACTACAACCACCACACCCTCAGCATGAGGCTTCTCTACAGAATGAAAGCAGGTGGACAATATTGAAGAGGAATATAAAGATATCTTCACCTCACACAAAGGGGTGCCACTACACTGCAAGATAAAACAATCAATTGTTTTGATGCATAGTTTTATTTGACCTAATGACCCAATATACAGACACTCTATTATGGAGAATAAGGAAATAAAACCTCAGATTCAAAATCTCATACAAAATGGAAACATTCGTCTGATCTCCTCACCTTATTGGAGACCAATTGTATTTGTGCATAAGGACGAGACATGGTGACTCTTTATCGATTACATATCATTCAAAAAATCGTCGTTGATAATTAAAACCCGATCCTTGGGATTGATGATATTCTTGATGAATTTAAGGGTTCTAAGTTTTTCAGTAAGATTGATCTAAAGTTATGCTGCCACCATATTTTGATTGAGCAAACCAATGTATGGAAGACATGATTCAAATCTATTTTTTTTGAGTGACTGGTCGTGCCTTTGAGCTTGACTAATGCTCCAACAACATTCATGAGGATGAATGATGCTATCTTGAAGTAGCTCACAAAATGTTTTGTGGTTTTACATTTAAAAACATCCTTATCTTCAACAGAACTTGGGAAGAAATTTTATAACACGTTAATAAAATCATGAGAACTTTGTAGCAACGCAAGTTATGCAACAATTTGGAGAAATCCTCATTCGACATGCAAATAATTCAATATCTAGGATACATCATGGATGTACATGGGTTCATGTGGAGCCATGAAAGATCTACGTCATTCATGATTTAGTATCCATGATGACTCTAACAGAGCTCTGCATATTCTTAGGCCTTTCCAACTTCTATCACATAGTTGAATTGGGAATCTCTCACATCATTTAGCCTCAAAGCCAGGTGACCAAAGGTGCAGCCAAAGTAAAGTTCATTTGTTTTGAGTCACAATATAAATCATTCAAGGATATAAAACATCGCATTTTTTAACACTATTAATCACCCTACAAGACCTGCAATAACCCTTTGAGATTTAGACATGTGATTTTGATTATGCTATCAACATAGTCCTCAATTAATACAAAAATACAATGACCTATCACATGAAACACTTTCCGATATGGTTCGTAGGTACCTCACCCATGACAAGGATATATACTCCATTATGTAGGGGTGTCCCTCCTAGAAACATTAGATCCTAGGGAAGGATATGATTATGAACACTAATCACAATCCCCTTATAGTTCATGTATTCATAGCGGAACCTATAGAATGCTTGCCATCAAAAGTGGTCCACAAACCTACAATATTTCCACCTAAACATCAAGTACAAGAAGGGAAAAATATCATGTTGCATATTACCATCATGACACTGATTGTGCTCAACTCTTGTGGACACAAATGTTTAACGAAAATTCTTAGCCAATATTGACAAATGTTGTTTCCCTAGATTGGCAGACTCAAAACTAGAACAAAACACCTACAAAATAAAAAAAATTTCCCTAGGATTGAATAAACTACTTGAATTAAATTCTCTCCTCACCTTCCATAGGTTGTAAAGGTCTGAACCTTGATGTGCTTGAACTATGCGGAGATCCTACTATAGACACAATAAAAAACAAACCAAGTGAGAGTAACAAGATGGTTTATGATCCTATGTAAAAGACCAAGGAGTTAAACAATAAACAAAGTATAATAACCAGACATACAATTTTTATGGGAAAGAAACTATATTTGCATTAAAATATAAAGGAGAGTATACAACCAATGAATTGGTGTTGAGAACTCTTCTTAATGGGGTCTTGCCTCAAAGCTTTCAACTTTCCAACTAATCACTCAAGAGTTTGATAGAACTTGGATAGAATTTAGATGCTATCACATGTTCTTCCTCTCCTTTTCCATGAGGGGTGAGCTAGTATATAAATTCTTGATAAGATAGAGTAAATTGAGGATTCTATCGGAGAGGTGGAGGGATGATCCCTAGGATGGGGGATATAGAGTTCCACTTGTCCTTATTCATAGGGATGAGGCTCCATGAAGGCCATATTTGAGAAGCCTCTCAAACCTCTCTTTTTTGCCTTCATAAATCGAGCACTGCTCCTTGTCCAAGGAAAATAGGTGGTTCTAAGGGAGCATCGCTACTTGTAAGTGAGCAGAAGGAAGTGACACTACTCTTTACAAATGGAGAAAAGGCATTGTTGAGATGGGTACTGCAGGTTGCACATAGGTAAAGTGTGGTGGTGGCTTAAACTAATGAATTACACTTCCCAACTCATTTTCAACTTTAGTATTTGAGGAATTTAAGGAAAATAATGAGATACTTATTCCACAACACGGTGTTGACGAGAATTAGGTGTAACAAAATGCCCCCTAAAGCATGAGGCTAGAGGGAAAGGATAGACAAAAGGATTTGTAAGAACAAGTTATCATTTGAGGCAATAGTCCAAAGATCAGAACTCATCAATTATCAAGGTCATCCTACAGTACATTTACACTTTGATACATATCCATATGACTCACAACATGGCTACTGACCAATACAACGCAGATCCATGTGATATATAAACAATCATGGATACTAATATACAATGTAGATCCATGAAGAAGAATCAAATTTGGACATAGCTATCAGACATACAATGTAGATCTATGTCACACAGATGCAAATATGACACAACCACAAACATACAAATGTGTATCCATGCTATGACTCATACAAATACTCCATCACAACCTGGGGAAAGCAATGAATGCTCAACAGAAACCCAGGGTCTTCATATTGTCTTCAACAAATTATGATTCTATCCATGTGAATAAATGTTTTTAAGTTGAACATGGTAGAAACGAATTGATTATAGGTCAATGATGAAAACCATTAACAAGTGCGAGGGAGATCGCCATTACTGTTAATGATTCCCAAGGTACCCCAGTACATTCCTCCGAATGTGAATAGATGGACTGATGTCGAACACTCGACTGAATATTTTGATCAAAGGTCAATGATGTAAGCCCATTGTCTAAAGTAAGAACACTTATCATTAATGTATACATATATCAAGGTACTAACTTGTTTCTAAGACTAATTCTCAGAAGATATGATGATTTCGACAGCAATAGTCTCGTCGAAAAAGGGCCATGATGAAACCTACATCAACGACATGAAAATTGGAAAAAAAATTTGGAATTTGAGTATGAAGTAACCATAGGACCGACTCAAAGGTAACTGACACAACATAAAGGTAACTGAGTATGAAGTATGAAGTTCCTTTTTTTTTGTAAAATTTAGTCTCCTAGGCTCGATAAAGTATAAAATAACACCCTCAAGAACTCTTGTAGTCAAGGACTAGAGTGTACCTTTTTCGTAAATAGTCAATCCAAACCGGAAAAGGGGTAAACTATCGTCTGAAATATGACCCTTCAGGTACTTTTACAAGCATGACAGGGAAAAGTTCACTCGGCAATCTTTTCATATTTCGAGAGTCAAAAAGGAGCTTAAAGAGGACTCCATTGGGGTTTATTTTTCGTAAACAGGTTTAACGAGTCCGAAAAAGTAATCAAAGTTGGCTCAAAAACTTAGTTCTAGGGTTTAACGAGCACGAATAAAGTTTTTAAAATGCACTTGGAAGATTTTTTGTTTTTATTAAGAATGAAAAAGGAAAAAAAGAAAACTCATCCATATCCAAAAATATTGCTTGCCCATGACTTGGAATTCTCGAAAAAGTCTATTAGACTTCAAATTGATAAAAAATTATATCATATATGACTATACTAAGGGTAAAAATAATAAATTTATTAAAATAAAAGGTCAAAATGGTAAACAAAACTAGTGAAAAGTAAAAAAGAGTTACCATTTGTATTTTCACCCATCTTTGGAGAAAAATGGTCCCTTTTGAGACCAAAATTGGTGTGTGATTCGTGGAGGATACGATCAATCATTCAACTAACTGTCTAGACAAGGTAATTCCTGACTTCTTCCTCTTCGTTTCAATGGTTTCCATTTTTTATTTAAAGCATTTTTTGGGATTTTTAGGGTCATTTTCCAAGAGGAAATTGCGCCTCCTAGGCATCGCGTCTTTCTCTTTTGGGAACAGCAGTGCTGTGCTACACCACACATTTCTCTAAGATAAATTGCGGTGCCACCACTCCGTCCAAAAGGAGAGAGTGTGGTGGCGCAGAGAATGCTCACAATTGGAGCCAAACCAAGGATTTTTAAGATTTCAAAAAGGTTATAAATGATGTCTAATCCCTCAGTTTGATTGTTTGGAAGGATGAACAAGCAAAAATGGTCATGTGTAAGGAAAGGGAACATGAGTTAGATGATATATGTGGGGAAAATAATCATGTAATGGTTAGTATACTTTGGGCATGTGGGATCTTGAAGTTTTTCCAAGTTCCTAAAATGAGGTCTCAGATCAGATTACTAGAGTACATACTCAGGATGTGGAATCCTAAGCAATATTACTTTGATGTGGGGGAACACATACTCAGAGTGGAAGTAGAATACACCTACTTCCTTACAGATATTTCTATGATAGGAGCTCCCATCTCTCTAACTAGTCCTTGAGGTGGGGATGTGACTACCCAAGGCCTCATCAATCAATATTATTTCTCAGGTACCCAAATGAGTGGGAAGAAGATTCCCATCAAAGATGTGAGATACCTACCTTTGAGGATGATCATGTTTACTATGTAGAGAGTATTCGAGATCCATGGAGCACATTAGGCTTATATATCCCACATGTTGTTTTCCCTAGAGGAAATGGCACCGACTGTATTCAACTGGGAAAAAGCCTTGTTAGTGATATTCAAGGAACAACTTACTAAATGCCACTGTGGTGAGTTGAAACAATTTGGATATGGGACTATTTTAGTATCGTTTTTCTTAGGGAGGGTTCCACTGTTGAGGCCTCAGGTGGACTTCAACGAACTCGAAGTAAGAGATACATGCATGCTCCGGTGGGTTGAGGTTATGTCCCACCATGGTGGCGAGGGTACCAGGGTCAAATATGGAGCATCCTTCTTCCGTTGGTTAGATGGACAAATTTCGATGATCAAGGATTACGCCTATGCAGGAATAGATTTTCATGGAGATCCATACTTATCCCTTCTAGATCACGAGAAACAGGGTGATCTCGGTAAGAAAATACTAAAATACATGTTTTTATTTTTTTATGTTTTTATGCGTGGTACTGATACATGTTTCATATTGTGTAGATGTTGGAATAACAAGGCTAGGAGGGTCTTCACCGATTGATTGGCGATCTGGAGCTCGGTTTGTGCACCAGGAGGCTAATGAGGAGATGGAGGAGCTTGAGGAGTAACTCAACAGGTTGACATTGGATATTCCTGACATTTTGGTACATGACCCCTCGAGGAGATATCAACGACACATGACTGGTGTGTCAGGCCGTTTTGGTCGCTTGTTGCGCAGAGTAACAAGGGCCATTATGTGATATCACAAGCATCACTAGGGCTCGATATGATATGTACACTAAAATCCATGAGCTTCAGTTTTTTTTATCTTATAGTACTGAAATCTAGCATGCTTCAGAATAGGTCTTGGGACCACATTTTTGTACTGAAAACTTCATATATATATATATATATANTGGATTTTATCTTTTACACTGTTTATTTACAATTTTCATGTTATTTTACACATCAAGATGTCAAGAATGAACAATATACCAATCGAGCATGTAATTAGCAAGCGAGTTGGCAACTGAATTAGAAAATCTCGAAACATGTTGATAGGCAATAGATTCAAATGACCATTCAAGTAGGTGTACTCTTCGAAAGAGACACATAAGTAAATTGTTTTGGATGGTGTAGATGTGGTTCACCAGGGAAACCACTAACTGGGAGTGCAAAAAGACGATCATGTGATCAATATCATTAGAAGAAGCTTCGATCGACAACCCTATCACTGCATGATATTCATCGATATAATTGTTGGTAGCAAGACCTAGGAAAAATCCCCCTAAACTAACTAAGTCATGGGCTTGGGAATAGAATACCCAGGCTGCTGAAGCAAGATTTAGGGTATGGCGGCTAGCACCATCAACAAAACCATAGTAAAGAGTCATCTGCAGAGTTTAAAACATAACATGAAATAAGCAGTGTCGGACAATACTTCCAAAACCATACTAAAATAATAAAACCACACCAAAATTCAAATATACAAAAATGTACAAGGCACTAATGCAAAATTTCTTAAGCATAGTACCTTTTCAGGTAAATCCCATCGCGAGGCTTCCTGAAAGTTGTTCCATTGTAATCCACTAGCTCATAGGCCCCTTTCTCTAAGACTTTCCTATCAACATAGAGACCGTACAACATTGATTCCAGTTTCAATTTTCCTAATTTATCATGTTTCTGATCGCATGTCTAAACAAGGTATCCTTCCTTGAAGGCACGAGGTTGAACTGATTTATCGTATTGGGCCTTGATACGTTTTTTATGTGACTTGTTAGCTAAAGCAACATCTTGTCGCATTTCATCAAGGTTGGTGAGATAAAAAAAACATTCTTCCTCAATTGAGGTGTCAGGTAGAATCTTGACAACTAGTTTCAATGATGGAATTTTGCATTCAATAGGTAAAACGACTTCCAATCCATAGACGAGTTGAAAATGTGTGAAACCAGTTGCTGTTTTTATAGAAGTTCTATAATATCTAAGTGTCGAAAACAAAGTTAAGTTCCTGTTTCATTTATGTTCCCCAACCATCCCACGAAGCATGGTTTTAAGGACTTTTTTAATGGTTTCAACTTGGCCATTAGCTTGTGGATAGTAGGGGGGTGAGTTTTCATTGCAAAAACCCAGCTTAGTGCTTAGCTCGATCATCAGCTGATTGCAGAAATGAGATCCATGATCAGTCACTATGGTTTGAGGAACCCCAAACCTAGCAATGACATGATTAAAAAGGAATAGGTCAGAAGTCTTACCATCCTTTGTTGTTGCTAGGAATTGTGCATATTTTGCAGACAGAAGCTGTTCCTCTGGTATGAATGGTTCAGATCCAGAACAAATAGTCCATGGTAAGGTTAGAAGACTTTCCCTAGAAGCTATAAACACCTGGAATAAAATATTTGATGGAGTGATGTAGTTCTTTTCTTATGACAAAATTTCTCCAAGGAAATACCTACATTCAAACACACAAGAGATAAAAGATACAAGAACATCATCTATAGATATATGCCAATGACTAAGGAATCTGACAATAACATGCAAGATTACAACATAACGAGTATATGGGAAATGAACCAACTTTTCAATAATAAAATGAAGAAAGAGTTTACAACATATGCCTTAGTCTTGATATTCTCCTTCACAAAACCAACATCTTGTCCCCAACAGCTCCAACTTTCTCCCTCAAGCTCTTCTTGACTGACTTATGCCAGAATATCAAAGAAACAACATAACATTACTCTCTCCTAAACCATGGAGATTGAGCCTGCTTTTATAGGCTTGGAATGGATAGAGATGGTTGAGAAATTGGTGGGTGAGGTGGCTAGGAGATCCTACAAGGATGGATCTCGATCCCAACTGGCCCTAGTGATCAGGGATAAGGGTGCCACAAAGCCTTCTTTCGAGAAGCTTCGTGAGTACCTCTCTTTTTCACTTTTTACCAAGGGCACCGCTTCTTGTATACCATGACAGAGTGGTTTTAGGCAGAACCGCGCGATGCTTAAAGGGTAAATGTGATGCCACCGCTTACTACCAACATATTATAGGTGGTGTTGAAGAAGGTACAACTTTTTGACTAAACGGTAGAAGCGGTGCTAGATTTTCATATACAAATTTGATGTCTGGACCAATGTTCTGACTTCACAATTTGGGATTGAGGGAAACACTAAAGTATGGGATCTCATCACATGCGGATGATGAGATTTAGGCATAACAGAATCCCCCCCCAAAGCATGAGGCTAGAGGGATATGATAGGCGAGAGATTTGAAAGAGCAAGTTATCACTTCGAGGCAAGAATCAACTTAATCGGATATAAAAAACCAGGCATCTGCGATACATCAATACTTTTGACTCATGAGCAAATGTGTCTTCATCATGGCTGCAGACCAATACAAGGAATATCCATGAGAGAGATAAAAAAAACATGGCTACTAGAATACAACGTAGATCCATGTGATAGAGGACTCAAACTTGGACATAGCTACCAGACATAAAATGTAGATCTATGTCATACAAATGCAAATTTGAGCATAGCCATGACCATACAAATGTGGATCCATGCTGGTACTTCATACAATATAATCCATCGCAACCTGGGGAGAAAGCTATGAGTGATTTTCAAAAAATACCCAGGTTCTTCACCTCGTCTTTCGCAAAGTACGATTCTATACATGTGATTACAATGATCTGAAGTCAAACATGGTAGAAACCACTTGATTACTAGTCAATGATGTGAACCATTAACAACTGCAAGGGAGATCACCATTGATGTCAATGATTCCCAAGGTACCCTAGTACAATATACTAAGTGTGAATAGATGTTTTGATGTCAAACATTTAGTCGAATATCTTGATCAAAGGTCAATGATGTGAACCTATGTCAAGAGCGAGAGAATATGTCATTGAGGCATACAGATCTCAAGGTACTAAACTTGTTTCTAATACTAATTCCTGGATAATGAGCTGATGTTGACAAGAATAGTCTCGTCGAAGGAGGGCCATGATGAATCCCACATCGACGAAATGAAACTTAGAACAAGGCTCTAGAATGTTGCAGATAATGTAATCATCGGACTGACTCAAAAGTACTAACAAAAAGGATGTTTTAATTGCAGAGGTAAACTTCTAAATTCCCTTTGAACATCGGGCGACACAACAAAAGACTTTGGAAACATTGACTTGATGAGGCGAAACACAGTATGACAATGGACAATGCATTCTTTGGAAGACTCAAAGGAGTGACATGACTCATGGAAGTGGATTGACTCAGAGACAAGATGATTTACCCAATTGAGTGAATGAAATGCAGACAAGTGCCATGTTCAAAGGTGATGAAAAACTGCCATATTATTCGCAAAAATGAATTGATTCCCTTCTCTTAATTTCCCCATCATGATTGATGAGTGCCTCTTTTCATTTTTATGAGTTCAAAGAGGGTAACAAATACTCGTTGTAGCTTATCCGAAGACAAGTCCATTCTCATACATTTTATGAACCTGAGAAAGGAGGGGTTCGTTCCCAAAAAGGGTCTCTTAGTGTTTAGTTGAACGAGTCCAATGAAACCTAACTCGATATCGTTCATGTTTAGAGAGTCTAAATGAAGACGGAAGAAGACTCCAAAGGGTCCTTTTTTGTAAATAGTCTATTCGAACCGAAAAAGAGATAACCTACCGTCAGAGAGACGACTCTTCAAATACTTTTACGAGTATGAAGAAGACAAGTACTCAACAATATTTTCATATTTAGGGAGTCCGAAAAGAGTTTAAAGGAGACTCCATTAGGTCTCTTTTAATGATGAAGGGTTTTACGAGTATGAAAAGAATCAGAAAAAGACTTAGAACTTTGATACTGGTTTTTGAGAGCGTGATCAAAGTATTGAAACGAACGCTTGAGGAATTTTTCCATTTTAAAAGTACAAAAAAGTAAAAAACAAACTTACCCATAGACTTTACTACTTATTTTTCTCCCCGCAAGACTTGAAAATGACCATTTGTTTCCCAAAACATCCGAAAAATGACTTTTATAAACTATATAAAAGGGCATTTTTATTAAAAATGATTTTAAAACATTGAAAACCCTAAAAAGAGGTTATCAAAGCTATGTAAAATAGTCAAAAACAACTCATTTCACTATTTACCAACCTTGGAGAGCATTTTGGGTAGTTTGTAGCCAAAAATTCATCTAGAGATTATGGGAGAATCCACTGTCCATTTTTCACACCGTCAGTTGTAGGTAACAGCTAAACCCATTACCTTTCCTTTCATGGTTTCAAATTTTTTATTTTCATGGTTTTTTGAGCTCATAGGCCAAACCTAAATTGGGAAATGCAGGCACTACTCCTAGCCCTTACGGGAAAGGCGATGCTCGAAAGAAATCGCGTCTTTTCATTTCGACACAGGTGATGGCACCGCTTTGTCTTAACTAGGTAGAGGTGGTGCTGACCATGGGCTTCAAAAAAATAATGGGACAGCAAAAACAAAAGTTTTTAAGCAAAGTTGATGATGAGGAATGCTTATAAATGGATTTTAAATTGTTTTTGGTAGGTTTACCTGATCAAAAAATGGTTATCTGGAAAGAAAGACAACATGATGAAGATGATTCTTCTGCCATAAGAGATGCAGGTTGTTTGGGTTCCCTACAGGGGTGTGGCCTTTTGAATTTCTTCTGGACCCCCATCATTATTTCACATCCTCGCTTACTAGAATATATCCTACAAATGTGGAACCCAGAGCAGCAATACTTTGAGGTAGGACCTCATGTTTTGACCATAGAAGTGGAAGATATCTACTTCTTGACAGGGTTTTCCAGATGAGGGGCTCCTATCTCTCTTACTGGTTCCTATGGAGGGGACGTGACTAATCAGGATTTGATCAATCGTCATTGTCAGCCTGACACGAGAATGTCAGGTAAGAAGATTCCTATTAGGGCTATGGTGGATATGCCACTTCGCACAGTCTTGTTCATTATGCAGATGTTGGATGGAAGCCAAGGGCATCATCAAGCATCTAGGGCACATATGTTGTATGCCCTGGAAGCTATGGCTCCTACAGTTTTCTACTGGGCAAAGGCACTTCTTCCTGTCTTCAAGGACTAGCTGAGAAAATTCCAGCAAGGAGAACTAAAGCAGTTTGGTTTTGGGTCCATTTTAGCTTGCTTCTTATTTGAGAGGGCGCCTCTCATGAGACCCCAGATAATCTTCACTAAGCTTAGGGTTAGAGACCCATGCATTCTGAGGTGGGTCGAGATCATGGCTCGTACAGGTGGTGGTAGGGCCAAGGTGAAATTCAAGGCTGCTTTCTTCCATTGGCTGCGAGACCAAATCCTCATGATAGAGGATTATGCCTATGCAGGGACTGATTTCAGAGGTGACCCTGATCTACCACTACCACCTAGTGCTCAGTGGGGGGATACTGGTAAGAAGCAAAAAACCTAAAATATTGATCATGTTTTTATATTTTTGTATTTTTATATTTTCATGTGTAGTAACAAGACTCGAAATTATTACATGCAGATGTTGGTGGTGCATGACCTGTAGGATCCTCTCCTATGGATAAATGATCTAGGGCTCAATTTGTTGACAGAGGTGATGACCACCTTACTGAGTTGGAGGAGAATTTAGAGCGGCTGACTATTGACATTCCTGACGCGACGATAGATGACCTTCCCATGAGTTATCAGAGACATACTGCAGGAGTGCCATGCTGTTTTAGTCGACTACTTTGCAAGGTAGCACGAGCCATCATTTACTATCATGAGCATCGTTAGATGGTGGACTGCATGATGTACTACTGAAAGCTGACTAGTTTCAGGGGTGTTGTATGATTTTGTATTTCCTGAAAGCCACAGTGCCTTAGACGAGGTCTCGTGACCACATTTTT
>LPNX011157277.1:101247-150272 GCA_001517045.1 Pseudotsuga menziesii
GACGAGTTAGGATATAGTACATAGGGTTCTGATCTACAAGTATCGTGGTAGTGTGAAGCATGATGAAATTTTTGAATAGCAGTGATCGTAGCCAATGCTAAAATCTCCACACGCGAGTATCAGGTTTCAGAATCAACGAGATTCTTACTGGCATAATATATCACGTGCTCCTGACCATTGGGATCTTCCTGCACTAAAACCATTCCCATGGTAGTAGTGGAGGCAACAACATATAAGAGAAAGTCCTTTGAATAATCTGGGGGTGTATCATGGGTGAATGAGTCAGAGCGTGCTTGATATTATCAAAGGCTTGTTGGGCCTGGTCATCCTAGAAGAATGGAGTGTTCTTCTTCAGGAGACACATATAACCATGTGTTTTCTCAATGAAATTGCAAACGAAACGACAAAGAAATTTTTCCTTCCCTTGCAAACTTTGGATTTCAACAATATTTGTTGGGGCAGGTAGGGACAATATAGCAGCAATCTTCAGTGGATAAATCTGGATTCCATCCTTAGAAACCACAAAGCGAAGGAGACGTCCTGTCTCAACGCAGAAAACACATTTGTGTGGATTTACTCATATGTTATAATGAATACATCTCAAAAAAATGTCTCTAAGATGCCCAGGGTGGTATTCTTGTTGCTGTGAATGTGCTGGGAGATCAAGGTACGGCTCCACAATGTTTTTAATACGTGAAACGCATAGGACATGGCATGCTGGAATGTAGCTCTGACATTTTTAAGGCCAAATGATAACTTCCTATAGGAAAAAGTTCCCCACGAACATATAAATTTTGTTTTGTTCTAATTGGCACGAAATATCTCAATCTGATTATAGCCATAAAATCCATCCATAAATGAGAAGATGACACTTCCAGCACAATTGTCGATAATCTAATGGATATGCGGAGTCGAAAAATTATCTTTGGGACAAGCTTTATTCATATCTTGGAAATCGATGCAGACTCTAATGGTACCCTGCTTTTTGTTCACAGGGACAATTTTAGATACCCATTCCATCAGGGGTACAGGATAAATAAATCCTTCCTTCAAAAATTTTTCTACTTCGGCTTTAATAGCTGCAACCTTCCAGGGATGGAATTTACGCAATTTCTGCCTAATAGGTTTTTCTGTGGGATAGGTTTAAATTTCATGGACCACAATAGATGGGTCTATCCTAGGAATTTCTTCATAAGTCTAGGAAAAATTATCTCAGAATTCTTTGAACAATGCTCTATATGCTTCAGTTTCTTCCGTCGAGCAGTTCTGACCTACATGAACATGCTCAACGGTTCCAGGTTTGACTGATATGTCAATTAGGGTTGTTTTAGTAATGTTGCATAGATTTCCTTTAGATTTAGTATTTTGCAACAATATTGGTGTTTGCAGATGGTGGACAATATCATTACTGATAAGTGATTCAAGGTCAAAACCCATCGAGGTGGTGTTGGGAAGAAATGAATATCGATGATGGTGATCTTCCCAGATGGGTTCATTCTCACTCATGATATCCATAATGGTCTCATCCGAAGGAAAAGTCTGTGTGAGATAATCTAGAGTGGGAAGAGAGGGTTCTAACCAATAAGGAAGGTGGTATGGATCCAAAGCCATGAGATGAAGGTCATCAACATGGTCATCAGAAATGGACTGGATAGCATCATACATTGCCTCATATGGCCCAAGGGAGGATGACTCAACAATTTATTTTCCCTTAGTACTATATCCAGTTGTGGAAATCATATTTACTATCACCACTTCTGTACTAGGAGGGGTTGACAGAAACATCCCCATGAGGGTGGATTCTTTCAACATACCTACCCCAATCGACTGATAAGGAGGAGGGGACTGACCTAGCATAGGGATGTTATTTGCCATAGGGGTTGTAACATCCGGTGTACAATAGTCAAGTTGATCAATAGTCACAATCTTCCCCAAATGTGGAAATCAGAGAGTTATAAATACTACCGAATTGACAATGGTCATAGCATAAAACCAATTCCTCCCCAATAGAAGATTGTAATATAATAGGGCATCAACCACTTCCCCCTGAATGGAAATGGTCTTGCCCCCAAGCTCGACAAAAAGTGCTGGAAATAAACCATGGGGAAAGAAACCCCATCCATCATAATCTTTTAAAGTAGTAGGTTATTTCATAACCTCAGGACAACCAATGGCCCTCCAACAGGCTATAGACAAGACTGAGGTCGGAGCTCCTTCATCTAGAACAGTCCGATGGACCTTTCTCCCAACTACTCTAGAGGAAATATGAAATGTGAGTTGGTGAGGTAGTATGGATTTATAGTTCTCTACGTTGAAATGAATCAAGTTGGTATTATCTAGGTTTGATGCCCCCAAAGTTGTTAGCAGGTTTTTACGCTATGTTGGATAGCTATGGAGTACCTCAAGGGTAGACATCGCGCAATGGGACTGAGCTAAATCTTCAACAACATTATAAAATTGGGAAACTCAAGAATTGGGATTGAAAACCAACTTCCTAAGGGTAGCCTTAGGTGGACGTAAAATTGATTTAAGATTAGGTTTTTAAATCACGAGAGGTCCATTAGACGAAGATGGAGGAGAACTAGTAGAAGGAACTTTGTCAGAAGGAGGATTTTCGTCCTTTTTCTCTACTGTCTTGTCATATGATTGACTATGAGTATTCAAATTGATGGTCTCGAAAGACATCATCCGGATTTCTTCCGTGGAATTAGGTTTCTCCTGATTAGACATGTGGTCTATTAGTTGCTGTTGAGAGGGAAAAGGATCAGTAAGAACTACTAGTGCGGGGTTACTCCTCCACACAATAAATAGGGATATTTGGCTTTCCTCTTCCCTTTATCATTCTCATTGGTCTTTGGTTTAGGATTCTCTTGTTGGTTTCCAGGATTCTTGTTTTTACCTTTTCCCTTTTTCTTGTTGCCGGGGGTTTGTGTGCTTTGAATAGAATTTACTTCGGTGGAAACCATAGGATTTGAAGGAGCAGTGGCAGAAGTATTTGGTTGCTTGGCATGTTTTTCCATCGATGAGGGCTGGATGGAACCAACCACCCCATCAACAGGAGTTTTTGCTGGTGGCTTAGCGGGATCTATGTTGGGGCGAGGAGCTTGTAGAATTAAGTCATACAATGTTCCATATTGGGAATATACCAAATCTAGATACTGAGCGTGACTAATAGCCCGCTCTTCAGTAACCGCACCACCCATAGCCACATCTCGGGCGATAGGAGGCAACAATGACTTAGTGAACCAATCAGCTAGTAGTTGGTCTGGGATGGGAGCTTTAATAAGCCTTCTTTGCCTTTTCCACTCATGGATATGGTTCGATATGTGCATGGAGGTATTCTGACAAAGTGAAGTCAAAATATCTGTACCCATTTCATAACAAATGGGTAGCTGAAACTGTGTAAGGAAAACAGTTTCCAGAGAGCTAAAATCCACAAATGAATGTTGTGGAAGTTCAATGTACCATTTCGCATTTGTACCGATCAATGTGCGTTGGAAGAGTCTTAAACGAACATAATCAACCATCAAAGAGTTTGAAGAACACCATATATGGAAGGTTATAACATGGTTCTTGGGATCATCTTCCTGCTTTCCATCAAACTTAGGAATATCTGATGGCAATTTTACCGAAATAGCGTTCCATGAAGGGTTGTGTCGAATGGGATCATTTATCAACTTGGATAGGTCAGGTAAGTATAAAGTTTCCAAGAAAGGTAGTTTCCAATTAGGTTCCACATACTAGTAATATTGATAAGGCATATATGTACCATTAGGGCCATAAGCTGACTAATATATGGGTTGTTGATTTGGTTGATTAGATGATGAACCTCCCAAAGGTCCACATGAAGGAGATGGTCCCTCAGGAGGCAGGCCTCCAGGAGGTGTTCTGTTAGGTGGTGGTCTTGTAGGTGGTGGTCCTCTAGGTGGTGGACCCCCAGAAGGTGGTCCTCTAAGTGGTGGACCCCCAGGAGGTGGGCCTCCTCTTGGTGGACCTCCTAGGTGTGGGCCACCATAAGGCAACCCTCCAGCACCTCCAGCAGTAAGAATGGGTATTCCCTCCATTGCCGACATATAAGACCAATTAGGTTGCCCCCAAGGTGTAAACGTGTTTCCTGGGTAAGGGATTCTAGAATACATAGTTCCTGTAGATGTAGGTTGATAATTCGTGTTTAATACAAGTAATTGATTAGCTAGGTAACCATAACCCCAAGAAGGTTGGTTAACTGTACGTTGTGCCCCTAAGGGTTGACCTCAACTGGGTGGAGGATTTACCATATTGGTGTGGGTAGGAGGAACATACACTACGGATTTCCCTGCAGTAGAGGTCTGTCTAGTACTAGTAACAACTCCACTAACTGGTAACATAGGTCACGTTGGGGGTTTCCCCTCGACGTTAGAAGGTACAGTCACTATTTGAGCTAAGGATTTCCCCCCAACTATAGAGGGTGCGGGAGGACTAGCAATATACCTAGGATTTAAAACTCTAGGGTTGGAGGATTGACCTAGATTACGAGGAGAAAAACCATGAGGTGGAGCATCATCAGAAAGAGTACTATATCCTTCGGGCCATGGGTCTGTCAAACAAGGTAAAAGAGTTGACATGGGTTCTTTATGAGGTATAGGGGTATACAAAACCCTATCCATTCTCTCTTGAAAATTACGAGCATGACTAAGTGACTCTTGGACTCTTCTATATGAATCCTCATTCAGAGGAGGGTTTTCAAAAGAGGGTCTGATAACCCCAAATTCAACAATGGATTGACCCATAGAGGTTCTCCAAAAAGGAGCATCAGGTCCATACTCAGATGCACCAACATAATCTACTCAACCTTCTATTAGTGAATGAAAAGAAGTTTCAGTCACAAGAGACTGTTGGACCAAGGGAGATGCGTAAGAAGTGAATTGATCTCCACTTTCTACAACTAGATTTTCCCTTGTGCAAGAGGCAGTTGTAGCTCATTGGTCCGTGGATTCCATGGGGCCTTCCTCTGTTGCAGGTGGAAAGTTAGGTGGTAAGACCTGGTTCTATCTAGATCATCTCAACTGAAACTCATCCAGATTGGAAAAGTCACTAAAACCTAACCTAGGGTTTCAAAACTAAGAAAAATGACACAAAAAATTCTCCTACTCAAGCTAAGACCATAAGCAAACTTAAGTGATAGGATGAGCTCAAAATAGTCAATCTCTCACCAGGATTGTCAAGCAGGTGCAACTCACGATATACTCAAGGTACGTGCGTAGTAGTCTCCCTGAGTGTTGTTCTCGATGTATTGCTCCAAAGAAGATGACCAAAGGGTTTTTCTCAGTTGGATAAGGAATCCTAGTAGGGTCTCCTGATATACACAAGTTATGTGGGAGCTCAAATCGATAGTAGTGATTTCTAATGCACAACCGTCCACAAGGGGCCTTCCGATATACAATCAAGTACATGAAGTACCTTTCTATATACCTCAAGGGTACGCAAAAGGCTGTTCAATATATCCATGGTACGTGGAAGAACCGTGCGAGTCCCGAGTTGCAGTGCAGGCGAGTAATGACAGCTCCTACGTTTTACGATGCCCGAACACATCACTAACCTATCACTCAAATTTCTATACAATTTTAGACCTATAACTACCGTTAATTTTATCTTGAACGATTAGGTGAATGGATGAGATTTTGACAAAAAAGTAAAGCCATGCAAATATGAAATGCTGATAATTTCACTTTACTGTTCAAGACATGCCTACCTATGGGAAGGAGAGAGCATTTTTCTTTTCAGTTTTTGTTTTGAAACCAAAATTTTTCCCAAAAAAATACACTAAACCAAACTTTTTCCAAGAAAGAGAACAAGCATCAAACTTCAAACTGATTTTAAAAGCGATCAAAATAGGTAAGATCTCTTTTTCTAAGAAGAAAGACAAAACTCATTCAAAGGCACAATCAACACTTTTTCAATTTTTTCTTTAAAACGAGATAGATCTAACTTAAAACTACTAACATTTTTCTTTTGATGAGATCAAAATATAAAAGAAAGAGAAGAAAGACGGAGATCTGAAATATGATGAGGCTAATCAGAGGTCCAATGATTCATCTTCCAACAAAGAATACAAATAATTCTCAACAAAAATATTTTCTTTTTTCAAACCAAAAAGAAGTCCTTCACAAAATTTTAATGAAAAATGAAAGAAGCTATCAATCAAGTAAGTCTTTCTTTTCATGTTTACCTAACAATAAGATTGAGATCTAACCAATGGCAAGCTCTCAAACAACACTCCTTTCAAAAAATTCAACACCAAGCATACAAGCCAAGAAAAAGATGAACCTATCCTAGCTCTTTGATTTTAACAAAACAAGCCTTTTACCAAATCAAATTTGACATTTAAGCAATCATATATCTTTAATACAAACCTAGACATTCAGAAATCAAAGCAACTAAACCAAAAATTTTGCAAAAATCTTTGAAAAACTAAGTCTAAAAAGGCCTACCTGGCACCGCGTGTAGAGAGTCATTGACAGAGCGGTTTTGCTCGAGCACCACTTCCTAATTGCTGGTCACAGGCGATGGCACCTCTCCTTGTTAACTGAGTTCAGGAAGTGTCATCGCTTATTTCCTACAGTGCATGCACGGTTTCTTGTAGATGCACAAAAACAAAGAAAATAGCGAAAAATCAAAGTTAGATCACTATGAAACTGGCACCTAAACCATGAATTAACAGTATTTAAGAGCACAGAAGGTCAGAAAACTCAGATTTGAAAAGATCTGAAGATACCAAACCAATAACCACTAGATCAACTAGTTTATATGATTGAACTGATAAAGGAGGGGAGCTTGGATTTTAGACAAGTGTTCTTGAAAAAAACTAAGGAAGATCAGATTAGATGAAGCTCATCCCCAACAGAGTCACCATATTTGTTGCTAGGAATTTTTCACCTTCTGCGGATAGAAGCTCTTCCTCTGGTATGAATAGTTTAGATCCAGAACAAATAGTTCACGACAAGGTTAGAAGACTTTCCCTAGAAGTTAGAAACACCTGGAATACAATCTTTGATGGAGTGATGTGGTTCTTCTCTTATGACAAAAGGTCTCCAAGGAAATACCTAAATAAATACATCAAACAAACAAGAGATGAAATATACCAGAACATCATCTATAGATCTATGCCAGTGACTAAGGAATATGAAAATAACATGAAATATTACAACATAACAAGTATATGGGAAAGGAAACAAATTTGCATTAACAAAATGAAGAAAGAGTTTACAACCTATTCCTTAGTGTTGATATGATCCTTCACAAAACCAACATCTTTTCCCCAACAACTCCAACTTGCTCCCTCAAGCTCTTCTTGACTAACTTAGGCCAAAATATCATAGCAACAACATAACATTACTCTCTCCCCAACCATGGAGATTGAGCCTGATTTTATAGGCTTGGAATGGATAGAGATGGTTGAGAGGTGGCTAGGACATCCTACAAGGATGGATCTCGAGCCCAAATGGCCCTAGTGATCAGGGATAAGGGTGCCATGAAGCCTTCTTTTGAGAAGCTTCGTGAGAACCTCTCTTTTTCACTTTTTACCAAGGGCATCGCTTCTTGTATACCATGACATAACGGTTTTAGGCAGAACCACGCATTGCTTAAAGGGTAAATGCGGTGCCACCGCTTACTGCCAACATATTACATGTAGTGCTAAAGAAGGTACCACTTTTTGACTAAAGGGTAGAAGAGGTGCTGGATTTTCATATATAGATTTGATGTCTGGACCAATGTTTTGACTTCACAATTTGGGATTGAGGGAAACACTGAATTTTGGGATCTCATCACATGCTGATGATGAGATTTAGGTATAACATCTACATATGTAGGAATTTCCTCGACCCATTTTGCAAAATAATCAACAACTACAATGATGTAACCGTACCCCCCTACTAAGGTAGGCTTACAATGCATAAAATCCATCCCCCATTTGGCGAAAGGGCCAATGACAATGACAGGGTGTAGCATAGCAAGGTGGGTGCATTTCTCTGGATAAAAGAGTTGACATGGTGGGAATTTTTTAACCACTTCATGCAAATATTTAAAGGTCAAGGGAAAAAAATAGCGCAAAGGATTTTCTGGGTTGTAGCCATCCTATAACGATGACCACCACATGCTCCAGAGTGGAAATCATTCAATACTTTTTCAGCCTCATTGTGTCTTAAACATCATTAGAGAATAGAATCAATACCACGTCAATATAAGGTATCATTGATGATTAGATAATATTTGGCGTGATGTTGAATGCGCTGATGATCATCGAGAGATAGGTCAGGATGAAATCATTGAGTTTGGAGATATATGATTAAATATCCATACCACGGTTTAGTCATGCTAATTAGGAACAAGAACTCAATGGGTAATGAGTCATTGGGCTTAGTGTCCATGGTAGCAATGGAAGATCACACATCAACTCCATAAAAACTAAGGACTTATTGGAAGTAGTCTTAGTGAATTTAAGGTCAAATTCTTGCAAGATAACAATCCAATGAGAATAGCACCCCCCCCGCCCCCACAATACTTGATGGGTCAGGATGTAGTACATGGGGTTTTGATCTGTGAGAACGGTAGTGGTGCGAAGTAGGATGTAGTGACGAAAAACGTTGTACAACGATGACCATAGCCAAAACTAACTTCTCCACATGAGAATATTGATTTTCAGAGTCCAAAAGACTCTTAATAATATAGTAAATCACATGTTCTTCACCGTTTGAATCTTCCTACACTAGAACAATACCAATGGTAGTAGTGGAGGAAGCAATATAAAGCAAAAAGTATTTTGAGTAATTAGGGGGGTGTAACATAGGCAAGTGTGCCTGTGCGATTTCATGTTTTAAATTATCGAAATCCTATGGAGCCAAGTCATACCAGATGAAGGGAGTGTTTTTTTTCAACAAACACATATAGCCATGCGTTTTTTTTATGAAATTGTACATGAAACAATGAATAAATTTTTCCTTCCCTTGCAAACTTTGGACTTCTATAATGTCGGTTGGGGGGGTAAGGCCACAATGGAAAAAATATTCAAATGATAGATACGAATACCATCCTTGGAAACAACAAATCCTAGTAGACGCCCAGTCTCTACACAAAATAAACATTTATGTGGATTGAGACAAATATGATAATGATTATATCTAAGGAAGTTGTCCCTAAGATGCCCTGAATGATCCTCCCTCTATTGTGAATGAGTAGGTAGGTCATCCAGGTAGGGTTCCACTATATGCTTGATATCGTGAAAGGAATAGGACATGGCTCGTTCGAACGTATCTCCAACATTTTTCAAGCCAAAAGGAAACTTATGGTAAGAGAAGGTTCCCCATGGGAAAATAAATGTCATTTTATGTTGATCAATGAGTAATATTTTGTTCTGATTATAACCAGAAAATTCATCCATAAAGGATAAGATGACGCTAATTCCAAGACAGTTGTCGATGATTTGATCGATGTAGGGAGTAGGAAAGTTGTCTTTTGGACAAGACTTATTTAAATACTTAAAGTCAATACAAACCCCAACAGTGCTCTGCTTCTTGGAAACAATAACAATATTAGATACCCATTCAATCAATGGCATGGTATAAATGAAACCAACTTTCAGAAGATTTTCGACTTCAACTTTTATCGATGTAGCTTTCCTAGGGTGAACTTAACAGAGTTTCTGCCTAACCGGTTTTGCCATTGGGTAAGTCTTGATCATGTAATAAAATCGATGGATCAATCCCAGGACTTTCCTCGTAACTCCAGGAAAAAGTCGTCTCAAAATTATATGAAAAGAGCTTGATAATCTTCAGTTTCTATTGCTGAATAATTTTTTCCTACGTGAACATGTTCAACAACTCTGGGTTTCACCGATATGTCGATGGGGATGGTTTTAGTAATGTTACAAAAAACTCCTTCAAAATTAGCACCTTGTAATAGTATAGGTGTCCAAGGACGTTCGACAATATCAGAACTGATAAGAGACACAAAATCTAATTCTATTGAATCGACATTATGAAGGAAAGATGATCTGTGATGATGATGTTCCCATAAAGATTCATCCTAACTCATAATATCCATAATAGATTCATCTGATAGAAAAGTATGTGAGAGATAATCAAGAGTCGAGAGAGGGGCATATAGACAATAAGGTAGATGGTAAGGATATGATGCTACTAAATGTTGTTCATCGACATATGCATAAGAAGTAGATTGAATGGCATGGTATAGGGATTTATGAGGACCTAGAGGAGGTAATTCAACAATCTCTTTGCCTTTGGACATGCCACCAGTAGTGGATAATATCATGTTCACCGTAGCAATTTCTGTACTAGGAGGGGAATTAGTAGATGGAAAGAGTCCCATAAGGGATGAATCTTTCAAAAGGATAAACCCTACAGATTGATAAGGAGGGGGGTATTTCCCCAACATAGGAACAATATTCTTTGTGGTGGTAGTGATATCAGGTGAACAATAATCAAGCTAATAAATGGTTACAATATTTCCTTGGCGAGGAAACTGGAGAGTACGAAATATTGACCCAGTGACAAGGCGACTGTCGTCATAGCATAAAACCATATTCTCCCCAATAACATGTTGTAATCCAACAGAGTGTCGACCAATTCTACCTCAATAGAAATGGTCTTTCCCTTGAGTTCGATAGATAGTGCCAGAAACAAGTCATGAGGGTGGAAACCTCATTCGTCAAAGGCTTTCAAAGTGGTTGGTGACCGATTGATTTCAAGAGAATTGATGGCTCTCCAACACGACATAGATAAAATCGAGGTATAATCTCCTTCATCCAGTAAAGTACAATGAAATTTTCTACCAATCACCCTAGTCATTATTTGAAATGCAAGCTAGTGAGATAAGGATCAATTTATAATTCTCCACATTAAAAGTAATTGTATTAGAATTCTCTTGATCTAAGGCCCCTAAGGCTGGCAACAAATTTTTATGCTGCGTAGGGTAACTTTGGAGTACTTCTAGAGAAGACATAGCACAATGTACCTGAGCTAAATCTTCAACAGTATTATAGAATTGGGCAGCTCGAGCACTAGTATTGAATACTGACTTCTGGATCATACTCTTAGGAAGACATAAAATAATGTCAAGAATAGGTTTTTTAATGGTAAGAGGGCCATTAGAAGGAGGTGGAGGAGAAGGATTAACATAAGGCGTATTTTAGGGAGAAGTACGTTCATATTTATTCTCTAAAGGTTTGTCATATGTTCGACTTTGTCTGGCTAGTCCAACAGTTTTGGAGGACATCATTCTAATTTCCTCCATGGAGGAAGAGGCACCATGCAAAGATGTATGATCAATTAATTGTTGTTGAGATGGGAAAGGGTCAATTAGAACTACCGGTGTAGGATTATTCTTAAAATATTTGTTGATCTCTTCATGCCTAGGACATTCCTTAGTGAAGTGATAGTCTCCACATAATAGGAAGGGGTACTTAGATTTCCATTTTGGTTTGGACTCATTCTCTAGAGTCGTAGTCTTTGGACTCTCCTGCTGGTTTCCAGACTTTTTAGATTTACCTTTACCTTTTTCTTATTACCGGGTGATTGTGACAATTGTATAGCATTCAACTTGGTGGAAGCGATAGGAGTCGAAGAAGTAGTAGGAGAAAAACTATGTTGTTTGGAAGGTTTCACTGTGGATGGAGGTTGGATTGAACCTACAACAACATCCACAAGAGTTTTAGCAGGTGGCTTGGTAGGATAGGTTCTAGGACGAGGAGAATTAGGGACCAAATCGTATAATGTTCTAGACCGAGAATAAACTAAGTACAAATATTGATCCCAACTAATATCACGTTCCTCTGTAACAACACCTCCCATAGCCACATATCAGACAATATGGGGAAACAATGATTTTGTAAACTAGTCAGCTAGCAGTTGATCTGGAATAGGAGCCTTGATCAACCTTCAATGTCTCCTCCACTCATGAATGCGATTAGATATGTGAGTGGAGGTATTTTTCTGAAGAGAAGTCAAGAGATATATACCAATCTCATAACATATTAGTAATTGGAAATGGGTAAGGAATGATGTTTCCAACAAATAAAATACACAAAGGAATGCTGTGGAAGTTTGATATAGCACTTAGCAGTCGTACCAGTCAAATTTCTTTGGAAGAGTCGCAAAATGATAGAATCATCCATAAAGGAGTTCAAAGAACAACATAGATGGAAGGTCATGACGTGGTTTTTTTGATCTTCACCTTGCTTTCCATCAAATTTCGAGATATAGGATGGTAACTTCCCTAGAATTTTTGCCCAAAGAGGGTCGTGGAGGATGGGATCATTAATCAATTTGTACAGTTCTGACAAATCCAATGTTTCCAAAAATGAGAGTTGCCGATTAGGTTGTGGATAATTATAATATTGATAAGGTAAGGCTACCCGAGTGAGACCATAGGTCGGTTTAGGTTGACCATAGTAACTCGTAAACTGTTGGTAGTTGGGAGTGTTTTTCCCTATGAACGATTGTCTCAGGTTAGGTCTAGATTGAGGTCCATAGATAGGTTGATTCCATTGATTGGTAACACCTCCAAGATAAGGGATGTATAAAGGACTATTGTATTGAGCCCCACTAAGGTATTGGTTACCAATATTGGGATATTGAGGTGGGACCCAAGCAAATGTGGATGGTTGAGGAATAGGGCCAATATGAACATAACCAGTAGGTCCACCAGATCCTACAGTTGGAGGAGTAGGTCTTGAAAAATTATGCAAAATAGGTACATAAGGTCCTCTAGCTGCATGGGATGTGGAGGGTGAAAGCTGACTTCCAATGTTCAACAAACCCATGGAAGGAATAAGAGAACTTCTCGATGGAAAATTTGGAATTGTATTTGGAGCAGACTGTGACACTCTTGCTGGAGTGGTGAGTCTATTAATCGTTGGAGCAGGTGGAGCATTGACTATAATTGAACTAGAAGGTATATTTAAATATCTACCCAGAATATCACTAGGAAGAAGAAAATGAAAACTCCTTCTAGGGTTGGGTTCATCTCCATTGAAGAAACATTGGTGACACTAGTAGAACCAAATTCAGAGATAGATTTTCCTAAGGTGGTTTCCCAAAATGAGGTATTCAGCCCAAAAATGGGAGACGCAGTATCATCAGGTTGAAATTGATTGAACCCATGGGTTTGTATGGAAAAATATGGATCTCAAGATGAGGGTTTCTCCATTATAGGTGGTACTGAATAATCAGTCATAGGAACATTAGCAGGTGGAGAGAATTCACCCCCCTCTTTTGTAACTGGAACCCCTTCCAATTCAGGAATATATGCACTTCCTATTTCAGAATTTATGTCCATCTATCGTTCCATAGGATATAGAGTCGTAGGATTTAAATGATACTTAGGTGATAATCCTTGTATATGATGAGACCGTCTCCAAGGGAAATCAACTAGTTTAAATAGGTCAAACTGATCTAAAAAATAAACGTCTAGATAATCAAACAAAACAAACACTACTCAAACTAAAGCAACAAACAAAAAGGTGACATGAGTGGATGGAAGATTTGGATCCTCACATTATTTTTAGATCACTACAACGCATGATATTCTACAGGGTCCAACAACAAAACCTAATAAGGAGGAATTGGATCGTACCCTTTCCTGAATACATGAATAGCTGGACGATACATGCGTAGAAATATCCCCGAGTGTTGTTCTCGGTGTATTGCAATGATAGGACAATCAAAGGGATTTGCTCAGTTGATATTAGGATCCCTACACGTGTCTCATGATATAGTCAAGGTACGTAGGAGATCCACTCCGTAGTAGTGTTTTCTAATGCACAAGCATTGAAAGGGGCCTTCCTATATACTGTTGAGTATGTGAATTTCCTTTATATATACCTCAAGGGTATGTGAAAGGCCATTTGATATAACAACATGTAGGTGGAAGAACCACATGATCCCCAAGATGCAGTGCAGGAAATAAATGACAGATCCTACATTTAAAGACATCGGAACACGTATCTAACCTATCACACCTTGTGTAATGTACTCTTCTGCTTAGGAATTGAGGATCGACCCACTAACCTATGTGATTATTGTAGGTTCGAGTGGGTACTGACAGTTAGGGAATCAGCTAAATACTGATGCCATATACAGAAGATATAGGGCATTAATATTATATCATCATTGGGTTGAAGAGAGCCACAAGAGACAAAGGCCACTTGCATGCATGACATCTGAGCATTATTTAATGATGCATGCACCCAATTAAGTCTCCATGTGCATGCATGCAATTCAACTGCAAATTAGAAGTTAAAGTGATCTAATTAGGTCAAAATTTAGGGTTTTCACAGTTGAAAGTTATAAAATAAAGATAAAGTGAATGGAGAAGACACTTATGTGATTATTGATTTGTGGAGTTGAATTGGAGAGCTCGGTGAACTAAGTTGGGGTTGAGCGCATGATCAAATAACTGGTGTATTTTGGCAACGAAATCTATCTGCCCTAGTTCATCATCAAGTTGGATCATCCAGGTTCAGCACTAGTTCATCATCAGCTTACATTCAACAGTTATTTTGTGAGGTTGATTATTCATCCAGCTGGATAGTTCCACCATCACACCGTGTCACCCTAGTCAGAGACAAATCAATTTGTTTTCCTATCTTCACGGTTTATAATTTATTCATGTTACTTTCATTCATCCCAGAGCACCTACATTACCCTTCCCTTGGAAGAAGGACCATTCAACTTGAGTATACAACGAGTTATCATCAGTGCTCCATTTTTTGGAGGCGCTATTCTGCATGGGTGAATTGATTTGAGGAGGCATTCATGTTTTGGGCTAGCGTTCCTCTGTTTCTTCTGCATGTTGCTTCCATCACCATCAGAGGGGTGTTATAACCCTAGTGCATATCATCTAGGCTTTCAGTAGTTGCTTATTTATTATTCTAGAGCATATACAGTTTGAGAGGAGGGCGCATTCACCTGTGGAGGACAATTTGGTTTATCTCCCTATTCCTCTGGTAGAATCCTTGCATGCTGGGACCATCCTCTTCACCATCAGTTGATATATATATTGGTATGTACATGCATTTATTTCTCCTATTTTATAGCATCTCAGTATTTTCTAGGGAACATATCTGCATTCAACTGCATGCATAAAAGATCAGGGTTTTCTTTCCTATTTTATTGAGGCATAAGTCTATTAGCCATCTACAATACACACATAAAAAGAAGAATACCAGTTTGGGATATTATAGTGGTATAAGAGCTATTTTCCTTGCTAGTTGTGGGCATGCAAAAATTATAAATGAATTTAGGAAACCCATACAACATTACTCACATGAGATAGAGGTATAGAGACAGAGAAGAGGAGTTAGAGGACATAGATTTGGGGAACAAAGAGTATTAGTTTGAAAAATGCAAAGAAATAATGGCCAATGATGATAAAACAGCTTTGAATAGTCTCATATCGGCCATAAAAGAACTCACTGCTGAGAAAAAAGAAATGATGAGCACCTTCAGGCAAATGACTGAGAAGAATGGGCCCACCCCACACAGTCCCTTATTTCGCAACAGTGATAGGGTATCCACCAACATTAGTAGAGAGCACTTACATACCAACATGTAGAGCCATCCCCATATATACAATCCTTTCCGACCTACCATGCCTCAATTCTTAGATAGTCCAGCTGCAGTGCCTCTAGCACAAGCAGAACCGGAAGAACCCAAGAGTGCCTATCTGAGAGAATATATAGCTTTAGGAGAGGACTTTCGTTCATCCATGAGCTTCACTAACTTCTGCCACTTTAAAAGTAAGAACACACCCAAAGCTTACAATAGGCCATTCACCTAGAATAATGAGTTACAACGCACCGTAGGGAAACTGACTATCCCTACCTTTGAGGGCACCCAGGGTGGCCCAACCATGAATTGGGTGCAGAAGTTGGATACATACTTCCAGATCAACCCCATGATTGAGACAAATCCCATTAAATTGGATACTTTTCATTTGGATGAGGAAGCACATGAGTGGTGTTACCACGTGTTAATGACACTGGGTCACAACACCATCACCTCATACCCAGATTTTACACAGAGGATCATTGAGCAGTTTGATCAAAAGGATCTAGACGTACACTTTAGGGAGCTGGAACAACTCAAGCAGAAAGGTAGTGCAGATGCATTTATTTTTGAGTTTCAAAGGATAGCAGTCATGGTCACAAATATATCAGAGAGTAGGTTGATTATGTTGTTCACTGAGGCTCTCATTGAACCCTTACAGGGATGGGTCAAGTCTTATAGGCCCACCACCTTACCAGATGCCATCAGACAGACTGGAGATTTACAGGATGCAGTGCCCAAAATTATGCTTCCTCCCAAAACCAATTCCCCTATTGAAGATGAAGAGAGGAAACCTGTCCAAAAAGAAGGGCCCAAGAAAGAATGGATGCACAATGATACCCGACAGGACCTTAGAAGAAAATAGTTATGTTTTACTTGCCAGGAACCATGGGTACCAAGTCATAGATATTCAGGGAAGGGAAATGATTACTACATAGAGGCCTATTCCAACAATGGGGAGGATGATGATTATCAGGATCAGGAGCAAAGAGAGACACCAGAGATAGTTAAGTAATGGCCGCCTTCAAGAGGTACCATTGCTACCATGACAAGGGTTCCTAGATTCAACACTCTTTGGATCAGAGGTACCGTACAGGGCCACAGAGTGGGAGTGCTGATAGATGGTAGGGCATCCCACAACTTTATTGATGTTGCATGGGTTAAAAGGAGAGACATTCAGACTGAGAGTTTGGATGGGTTTTCAGTAGCCGCTGCAAGTCACACCATGGAGTGTAGTCAGAGGATTCCTAAATTAACAGTAACACTTGGGAATTATACAGTGATAGATACATTCTATGTGGTGGATGTACCTGACATGAAGGTGGTATTAGGAGTTCAATGGATGTATTCCCTAGGGAAGTATTCCACAAACTACCAGACCATGGAGATGAAGTTCACAGGAGCAGAGGGACAAAATGTAGTATTCAGAGGGATGAATACCTAACCTCCCACAACAGTGACATCACACAGGATGGAGGCAGTACTCCAACCAGGAGATATGGAGGGAACAATAGAGTATTTTCTTACCTTCAAGAAACCACCAGATAAATCCACACAACATCCAATATTATTCAGAGACCGTCCAGTAGGTCGACCTCTAGATAGGGGATTTGAGAGATACCTCCCCCCCCTTGGTGATGATGAGAAATTGATTCTAATTCTGGAGAGCATCCTAGAGGTGCAAGAGAGGAAACTGAGGAAGATAATCATCAGAGACTACTTGATTCAATGGAAATATCTGCCTATAGAGGAGGTCACTTAGGAGGTAGAACAGGTATTACAACAACCAGCTTTATAGTTGCTTGAGGACAAGCAAATTTGAGCAGGGAGGACTGGAATGTCCTCTTCTTCTTAGGCATTGAGGATCGACCCGCTAACCTATGTGATTCCTATAGGTTCGAGCGGGTACTGATAACTAGGGAATCAGCTTAAGACTGATTCCATATATAGAAGATCTAGGGCATCAATATTATATCATCATTGGGTCGAAGAGGGCCTCTAGAGCCAAAGGGTACCTGCATGCATGACATATGAGCATTATTTAATGATGCATGCACCTGATTAAGTCTCTATGCGCATGCATGCAAGTCAACTACAAATTAGAAGTTAAACTGACCTAATTAGGTCAAAAGTTAGGGTTTTTGTAGTTTAAAGTTATAAAAGAAAGATAAAGTGAATGGAGAAGAAACTTATGTGATTATTGATTTGTGGAATCGAATTGGAGAGCTTGGAAAGATAAGTTAGGGTTGAGCACATGCTCAACTAACTGGTGTATTTCGGCAGTGAAATCTATTTGCCCTAGTTCATCATCAGGTTGGATCATCCAGGTTCATCACTAGTTCATCATCAGGTTACATTCAACAGTTATTTCGGGAGGTTGATTATTCATCCAGTCGGAGAGTTCCACCATCACACCGTGTCACCATGGTCAGAGACCAAGCAATTCATTTTTCTATCTATAGGGTTCAAAACTTCCGCATGTTACTTCCATTCATCCCAGAGCACCTCCATTACCCTTCCCCTGGAAGAAGGACTATTCAACTTGAGTATCCAACGAGTTATCATTAGTGCTCCCTTTTCTATAGGCGCTATTTTGCATGGGCAAATTGATTTGAGGAGGAATTCACATTTTTGGATAGTGTGCATCTATTTCTTCTACATGTTGCTTCCATCACCATCAGAGGGGTATTATAACCCTAGTGCATATAATCCAGGCTTTCAACAGCTTCTTATTTATTATTTTGGAGCATATACAGTTTGAGAGGAGGGCGCATTCACCTATGGAGGATGATTTGGTTTATCTCCCTATTCCTCCGGCAGAATCCTTGCATCATCTGATCTATATACTGGTATGTACATGCATTGATTTCTCCTATTTTATAGCATCTCAGTATTTTCTAGGGCACAGATCTGCATTCAATTTCATGCATGCAATATCAGGGTTTGCTTTCCTATTTTATTGAGGCATAAGTCTATTGGCCATCTACAATACACACATAAAAAGAAGAATACCAGTTTGGGATATTACACCTTGCTAAATATTTTAACTTAGAGTAGCGCTTAATTTTATCCTGTATGGTTAAGTGAATGCATGAGGTGAAAAACTGAAATGTAAAACCATGCAGGTATGCAAATGCAAGTTTTTCACTTTAACATTTTGGGTGTGCCCTACTTAAAGGAAGGATAGAGATTTGATTCTTCTTCTTTCAAAACACAAATAAATCCCAAGAAAATGATATCGAACTATATCTTTCATTCCTATTCCAAGCACACAAATATTTCTAATGCAAGGTTTGAAAATAAAAAAATGAGATCTCTTTTAAAAAGAAAATATATTACTACTTTGCACACAAAAAGTTTCAATTCTTCAAACGAAAGAAAAACTTAAAACAAAATATTTTTGTTCTATTTTGTTGAGAATAAAACACACAAAAAGTAGCACACTATGAATACTTGAAAGTTTATTAGACTAATCAAGTAATCAAGAGTACGTTTTTATACTAAAATTAGTGATTTTTCTCAATTTTTGCAATAATAAGTATAAAATAAATCTTTTACAATCTATGAAGAAAACAAAAGAAAGACAACTTTACTTTTTTGTTGATTATAACAACATTCATAGATCTAAACCAAACGATTTATCTTCAAAGCACTGAAACCTTCAGACCAAATACAAATGAAAAAGAATCCTCAAAGGCCTAAATCAATCATTACTCTTGAAAATACAAACAAATCAAGCCTATAAACCTTTTCCATATTTTGTTTGATGATTGCAATTATTAGAAGTAAACCCAAAAACACTTAGAAACCAAAATTCATATGCAATATTCCAAAAATAAAATGAGGGTCTTAAAGCCTACCTGACACCGCACTTTGATAGCTCAGTATAGAGCGTTGGTAGCCGAGCACTGCGATTTGCAAATGATCACAAAGTGGTGGTTCCGCTCTTTGTACACACAGAACTTGCGGTGGCACCGTGGATTGCCTCAATGAAAGGTGTAGTGGCCACTCTTTTTACTCAACCCAGGTGTGGTGGCCCAAAAATATTTTGAAATCACAGCAAAGGAGAAAAAATAAATGTGTTAGAGCCTATATACTAAATCCAAATAGCAAATGAATACAGGATCATGAACAATTAAAGGCAAAAGATTTACCAATTTCAAATCAAATATTGAAAATTAACAAGAAGATATGATCTATGAATTGAGATTACAAATCGAAGAAAATATTACTACAAGACTAAGAATCTTCTCTCCCTAGCAGAGTCACCACTTTTGTTTGACGGAAATTCTCAGCCAATGCTGAGAAAGGTTGTTTCCCTAGATTGAAAGACTCAAAACTAGAACAAAACACCTACAAAATAAAGAAACTTTCCCTAGTATTGAATAAACTACTTGAATTAACTGCTCTCCTCACCTTCCATTGGTTTTAAAGGTCTGAACCTTGATTTTCTTGAGCTATGGGGAGATCCTACAATAGACACAATAAAAAGCAAACCACATGAGAGTAACAAGATGGTTTATAATCCTATGTAAAATACCAAGGAGTTAAACAATAAACAAAGCATAATAACTAGACATGCAATGTTTATGGGAAAGAAACTATATTTGCATTAAAATATAAATAAGGAGAGTATACAAACAATTCCTTGGTGTTCATAACTCTTCTCAATGGGGTCTTGCCTCAAATCTTTCAACTTTCCTACTAATCACTCAAGAGTCTGATAGAATTTGGCCAAAATTTAGATGCTATCACACATTCTTCATCCCCTTTCCCACGAGGGGTGAGATAGTATATAAAGGCTTGAGAGGATAGAGTAAATTGAGGATTTTGTGGGAGAGGTGGAGGGATGATCCCTAGGATGGGGGATCTCGATTTCCACATGTCCTAATTCATAGGTATTAGGCTCCATGAGGCCATATTTGAGAAGCCACTCGAACCTCTCTTTTTTCCCTTCATAATTTGAGCTCCACACCTTGTCCAAGGAAAACAGACGATGCTAAGGGAGCACCAGGAGGTGGCACCACTCTTTTCAAATGGAGAAAAGGAGTTGCTGATATGGGTACCACAGGTTGCACACAGGTATAGTGCGGTGGTGGATTAAAATAATGAATTACTCTTCCTAACTCATTTTCAACTTCAATCTTTGAGGAATTTAAGGAAAATAATGAGACACTTATTCCAAAACATGGCGTTGATGAGAATTAGGTGTAACAACAAGACCTTAATGTGGCCCCAATTGTATCTTAGAAACACTAGCTATAATTTTACCTTTCAGACATTGAGTGCAAGAAAATCAATCTTAGAATTTCATCTCAAGGATAAACTTTTATGCCATTTGGGCCAACTCTATGTTCCTTCAAGTGAGTGTGAGAAGATGATTTGGGAAAAATATTACAATTGAGTTGTAGGCCACTTCATCATGGAATATATAGTGGCGGTGTTGCAAAAATGCTTCTACTTGAAAAAGATTCAACAAGAGGTCGGCAAGTATATCACATTATGCACCCAAAAGGGTTCCTCCACATTTCCAAGTCAAACATTCAATTGATTTGATACTCAGTGCTCCTTTACCTACTATCCCAATATGTGAATTATCTCTTATTGGGAATGAGGTAAAAATGTCAAATTCAAGAGCTCATCTAAAAGTGTCACATTCAATTGAGCTCCTCACTTTGTGAGATCCCAATTGTGTTGTTGCAGAAGAAGGATGGGACATGGAATATCTCTATTGATTATAGAGGAATAAACAAAATCATCATTAAGAATCGGTCCCCAATACCTTGGATTTTTTATATTCTTGATCATTCCAAGGGTGTCAATTTAGTCAGTAAGATTAATCCGATTTTAAGCTGCCAATAGGTCCTGATTGATAAAACTATTGTCACGGAAGACAACCTTCAAGTATAAGAAGGAATTTTGGAGTAGTTGTTCGTGCCTTTTGGCTTAACTAATGTGATGGAGATATTCATGAGAATGATGGATTATATTTTGTGGTTGTTCAAAAACCATTTTGTGGTTGTATATTTAGATAACATCCTCATCTTTAGCAGAACTTGGGTAGGACATTTGCAACACATTCCATGGAACATGAGCACCCTATTATAAGTATGATATCTCTCCCTTGTGTTATCAGAGCTCTTTGTCACAATAATACATCATAACCACATGCATAACCACCACCATCAGTACCTACATCCAATTTTGTGACCCCTATAATTAAAATTGGAAACCTCTTAGAAATTTGACTATCAAGTGTCCTCGCCCTTGCATAATCTAACATCTTAAAGGCGAGTGCAGTTTTTGGCCAAATTTGTAATGCAACAATGGCAATACCTAGACATATGTGATGTGGTTATTTGTTATTATTGTGGCACTAGGTGCATTTGGCATTATTATTATTATATTATTAATTGCTTTTAATTAAATAACTATCTCAACATGGACAACTAACGTGGTTGGGGGGTCATGGATTCCACATGTGAGGGGGTTGGGGTTAGGATTTTCCACTCTCCCTAACATTACTCTATGTTTTCTATTTTTATTTTTATTAGACTATGGAGATCGTATTACATCTATTTGATGCTTTTCATGCACCCATGCACCCTCACTTGATGAGAATATTCCTAATTTGATGTAAATGGGACCCAATCTCTCATCTCTCATGTATTATGTGCCCTGTTTTACTACTTTTGTCAACCATGCACTTGATTTTTGTAAATCCCACAGTAATTCCAGTTATCTTCAGTTAATCAGAGTAAATTTGGGTGAATTCGAGTTGTCTTCAGTCAGTTAGAGTGATTTTAGGGGAATTTGAGTCATTCTTGGTCAATTTGAGTTGTATTTAGTGTGTGGGAGTGATTTAGGGGAATTCAAGTTAATCTTAATGAATTCAAGTTATCTCCAGTGCATGGGAGTGATTTTTGGGTAAAATTGAGTTAGATTTGGTAGATAAGAGTTTATCTCATGAGAAATCGAATGGTATCTAGTGGTTGGGAGTGTTTTTTGAGTGAATTGGATTCATTCTAGGTGGATTCAAGTTGCTATCTTTAGAATTCGAATGGTCATCCAGTGTTTTGGAAATATCCCTCAGGGAATTCAAGTTACTTACCAGTGAACCTAAGCTGGCATCTTCCAATGAATTCGAATTGCTTTGAATGGATTCAAATTGGCATTCATTCATTATTCTTGGTTTTTCATAGTTTTTTCTCATGAATTTGAAATCCAGTGGATGCATTTGAATTTATCTTTACACATAGTTGTCGCACCCTTTTGTTTGTACAGGGGAATTGTAGACTTATGAGGGGGATTGACACTAATATATTCCAGTGTGGAGAATGAATTGATTTGATATTGAACACATAAATACCTCAAGGCCATTAGATGTCTCTAATCTGGTCACACTAATCCCAAAGGTGGTTGGTTATGTCCCGAGGGACTGTTTTGGTGAAGGGAATACTATTGGACCGGGTAGTGTTGATGCAGATAAATTAAGTGGTGAGGGATTGTGTTGTTTTTCTTACATTTTGGCCTGATTATTTTCTATTGAGATATATTTTTGAGAATTCCCTATCATGTGGATCCATGTCCTCATTTTGAGAATGACCTGTCCAAGTATGGTTGACTTGTCTGTGTCTAAGGCTAGGGGGAATGTTGTCCTGTTGGAGCTAGTTGTTAGTATTCAAAGATAAGTATTTTATTTGGAAAATGTATTTATGTATTTGTTGTTGCATATGTGACCATGGAGGATGAGTTTATATTTGATATTTTATGTTGTAGATTCAATTTTATTCTTATGTTAAATGGTCGATTTAGTAGTGTTAAATTGGTAGGTCGTAGAGGAGATTTGGTTATGTTTTATTGCAACTAGTAGATGTATTTTTTTGTTATATTTTTTAATTTATTTTATTTTATGGAAGAAATTAGATATAGATCTTGGGTATATCATATGGACTTAGATGAGAGGTCCATATATGATATTATATATGTTTAAATGGTTGAAGAGTGGTGCCATAAATCTTATTTATTTTGATGTTGGGAATCCAAATTGTTTAGTGTCGTAAAACTAATTTTGTTAGAACCTATAGATCTAATTTTATTATGTGGTGTAATGGCTATAATAGATGTGATGTTGATGTTTAAATTACATGTGAAAAGGTTAATGAGACTTGGTTTCATTCATGTTACAATTTCCTTTCATCACATGTGTATTTGGGGAAAAGTTTGCATTAGAAGTGTCGTCTTCCTTTAATGGTCGGTTGCTTTATTTATTTGGATTTTTATCATGATGGCATAGGCTTAGAGAATCCTTATTCCAATGTGAATTGCTTAGAATCATCCCTTTTCCTGTAAGAATCCTAGGGTATCTGACTCTGGTGGTGTGATTTGGGATTTGGTACACTACCCAATTCCTAAACTCTCCCATTATAGAGAAATTCCCATTAAGTGTGCTTCTAGCACATAATATTGTCCAAAAAGTGTGCTACCCCTTAGAGCATTGAATCTGGGAAATTTGGTATTTTCTATGGGAATCAAGTCATCTTTTAACCCAACTAATGTTGCTAACAAAAACAAAATTTACAAGATATAAGAACTCATATTTAGATCATATTACCAATAATATTCATGGAGATAACTTTTTACACAAATTAAAATCAAAGAAAGAGTGGATTTTTCTAAGTTTCTCACAAAAAATATATAAAGAAACAATTAAGGGTTACATCATTCCTTCGATTATCATTTTCATAGGAAATTTATTATAGCATTTTCCTAAATCAGTTTGAAGACTATTCCTTCCCATGTCTCCCATCCATTTTGTAGGCACCAAGAAAAGGAGTCAAGAGAATTCAAGGAAGCCAAGGACCCTCCCGACGGATCAATATCAAAGGCCACCTTCACTCCATCAAGCTACTCTCAATTGTGTGTATTGTAATATTTCCTTATTCATTGGTAAAGGTTAATGTAAATCATCCATCTTCATATGAACTCTCTTTTTCTTGTGAGTAGATTCATAATTTTGCTTGAATATATAAATCGATTGATAACCGTTTTATTGGTTTATTTCAAATCGTCTCTTATCTATGTCACATGCCTTAAACAAAGGTTTTTTCTAACCTATATTGCATAAACCCACCAACAGATTGGAAACTCCACTAAGAATTTGAACCATATCTTCTTATTAGTTGTATTTATGCTCTTATAACCTCCTTATCTCTTGTTTCTACCTTTGCATGCTCTATTTTCCCTCTTCATGTACTTCACATGATTTCTTTTTAGTTTATGAAACCTTTTTCCATATCAAATACCAATATTCCTTTGAAAATTTTACTATTCTAGACTCGACACAATTTTTTCCCTCTGTTCTACACTTGCCCATCTCAAAAACACCTCCATTAACTACAATACCCCTTTGTCAAGTGATTTTTTTTTCCTTCTCATAAATTTATGCTCTATCTCACTTAAATTTGGGGTTCACAGGTACTTTCATGAACTTGTGTATTGTGTAATTTCCCTTTCTTATATCATTTACACGTAATATTCCTTAGGATGTTCCTTCATTATTTCTTTTAGTTTTCTTGTAGGTTATGTTGCACTTTCAACTTTAGTAGAGTAGTTCATTGGAAGATTAGATTTAGAAATATGGTAATGAATATAAATACCTTTTCATTTTTATTGAATGCTTTCATTTTAAATCATTTATTTTGAATTATTTCTCTTGCTTCCAGGCTTTGAGAAAATTTGTCATAATCAGTCGCTGAATTAGATTCTTTAACATCATTTAGTTTTGTTTACTTAAATTTGAGTGTTATATTGTAACTTGTAAGTTTTATTTTGATCATTTCCATTTGCACACATATCAAACCAAAAAATAATATTCTTAGTTTATGCTACCAAAGCTGAAACATAAATATTTATGAACTTAAACAATTTAACCACACACATGGACCAAAAATAATTGATAGTTAGCTTAAAGCTATTGGAATAAGCATCCAAACAATTTTCCACAACTACTTTACATATTAAACACAGTTGTTGATGATATAGAGAGATACAATCCTTTTGTAATGGACATGGTTAAGACTAGTCTAACAACATGCCTATCCTTTTAGGGATGTACATGCCAAGGCCGGGACTAGAGGTCTAATTAGGTCACTTTTCCTATCAATATTGAACATCCCTTGGAACATGGATTCAATCTGAGGTACATGAAACCTGTTGTATGTGTTTGAGAATAAGGTATTCTACTGATCATTCTATCATGGCTCTTATCTATGTGGTCCTTGTAGGTGAGGGGGAACCTGCGACAGACTTTTGGTGATCATTAGGATTTCATCACCTAATTTCCTGCAATTATAACTATTTCTTACAACTTCACTCACTCCTTGAAGTGGACTTTATCTCCCACTTGCAGTGAGTGCTTGGAAGTACCTTTTTTAATTCTTATTCTTATTTATCACAATGGATTTAAGGACCATTTATATAACATATACTTAAAGGAATTGTTCCATTTTTCATGTGAAATAATATCTTCTATAGGGTAGTAGTTATTTTCTTTTCTAAGGAGTGATTTATTGGTTTGTCTATTTACATAGACTGCACACATTACACCCACTTATTCTCTTTGATAATAGACTAAAGTAATCCCTTAAATCAAACAAATATATATCACTTTTATTCCTCCAAGTTGGATTTAACTCCCCCTTTAGAGGGGTTATTAGGATCGTTAATATTATTGCACCCCCTATCTCATTGACATGTTCCCTTTAGATCCATGGATTACATTCTTTCTTCCCCAGTATAATTCTTTCTCATTGGTTGGGTAAGGATTAATCAAGGAACTAATCCTCCTTCAACCTTTCCTAGCATATCCTCATCAAGTTAATTTGCATCTAATTCATGGAAATCGACTCCACTAAATAGTCCATGAATCATAATGGCTAACAATGCAAATAATGTTGTCAGTATAGCACTCCAATTCCCATATATGGTTGGCATGAACCTCCTATAATTGAATAAGTTGATAAATGATTTTATCCATCATGATTTTACTTTCCCCTCAATACCAACTAAATTCAGGGATAATTTTAGGGGCGAATTTTAACCCAGTGGTCTATTTTTCCATGTTTTTCTCCCAAAAAAGATTTGCCATTTTGCATTTTTTGAAGCCTTGTTTCGCCCAATTTTGTTGGGGTAAACATTTTTCACCCTAAAAATTGCCAAATTATTATATAAACGATATAAAATTCTTGGAAATTAAAATATTTTTTGAAAAATATCGCCAATCATTTTATAGTTGGCGTTTTAAGAATTGGTAATATTCACCAACATTTATACACTTTTAAATAAGTATGGTTCCTTAAAATCATCCCTAACTAAATTACCTTCGAACAACCCTAAGTTTGAGGGGTGAGCTGGAGAAAACCCTTCTAATCACTTCATGTTTTTCCACCTTTCGAATTCTTCTAATGGTATTATGGTTGAATTCATTTGACTTAATTTATTTCATTGTACCCTTATAGGTTTAGCGTCCAGTTTGTACATCAATCAAGCTTCCAATTTTCATGGAACATTTGAATTCATGTCAAATTTTTTCTAACATTCTTCCAATTGCAAGTCTGTCATGATGTAGGTAGGAGAATCCTTACTAACTTTCACCAAACCACTACTCGGCCACATTACAAACCATATCCATGAGTGGCACATAATATGTAGCTTATGCAAAGACTAGATCAAATATCACCTTCTAATGGATTGGTTTTTGAAGTTACTGCGTCATCCCATCGCTAAAGACATAGCCATGACATTTCCCGCAAGAGAGAAAGTGGAAATTTTGAAGGCCCAATGGCATGACTTGATTTATTAATAGCCAAAATATCTCTATACTATCCTCCCCATTACTCTGCATTCTCATTCTAAGGACTTATCAACATCATGGGAATCTCATGCCACTAATGTAATTTTTTGGTTTTTTAACCAAATGAACCCTCAATTAGGAACTTATCAATATCCTTATAGGCCCAAAAACTTTCTATGTTGCATCCCCCTGGGTATCCCTTATCCAAACCCCCCTTGATATTTCATGACCATAATCCCAAAATGGAACCACTAAATCCTATGTAACCCCTACTACACAACATCATGGGCATTCTCATAACAATTCTTATTGTAAGGATACATCCCAACCTTATGAGACTCCTCGTCATTAAAATTCCTACTATCCATTTCTAGGTCATCTGCTAGGTCCCACAACAATATAGGATCAAATTTTTCATCCCTAAGATTAAGTGGTCCAAGCCATTCAAACCCAATAGAGATAATTTTATACCTAGTATAATATGCCTAATCCTCCAAATATAAACACTAACAATAATGCAAAGAAAAATAAAGGGGAGAATAAGCAAAATGAACAAATCCAAAATCCAAAGTACTAATGTAATGCTTCAAATGAACCTATTAATGCTCCAACTAAGCAAGGAAGGAATCCTCAACTTTGAATGAATAATTCATGTACCCTTTGTGGTCTATATGGGCAATATACTCAATTTCCTCATGATCCCACAACTACTTTAATGAAAATAATTGGTCAATAATACTCATCCCTACCATGGGAAACCCAATACCAACCCAAATTCCCCACCAGTGAATCAAATGGTTGTTCTAAGGAACACATTTCCATCATAATATCTATTAAATTCCATATAAAAGAAACCATTGGACCCATCTGCTATCACCCATCCTCTCGTGGATGCTAAACAAATTCTATTTAAGAATTATATCAAATTGAACCTTGTGACTCATAGTCAACAATATATAATGTCACTTGAAACCCCTTGGTTGATAATGTACAGTATCCACATGTTATTGATAGCCTCTTACAAATATCAAGACCCAATTTTGATAATCCTCTTAATGTCCCAAATATTCCTTTGCATTGTCTTGTCCAAAAATCGTCTAGTGTTGCTCAACAATATAACAAAGTTGATGACTGAGTTCAATTCCTTGCCACTATGTTATGACTCAAAATTCTCCAAACCCGTCCCTAGCAGTGGAAATCCTTATTATCATGTTCGGGTGTTCTTTATCCTTTCGATTATAGAAATATCACCTTAAACATAGATAATATGGCAATGCGCCTTCCACTTTCTGTTGCTTTTCAAATTCTTATCATTATAAAAAACTCCACTTTTCATCATTGCAATATAGTTGTGGGAGCATTGACATGCATCATGTATGCCAATGTCTAGGAACACCTTGGACCTCTTGACTTTGTATCATCTACTATCACTTTTAGAGCATATGATAGCTGCCCATCCCAACTAAAGGGGGATTACCAAAACATACTTATCGAATGGGCCAGTAAAACAATTTTATTTGAGGTGGAAGTCATTGATGGCCCATTGGATTGCAACATCCTTATAAGATGTAGTTACATGCATGCTATAAGAAAGAAACCTCTTCTGTGGTTTATTAGAAAATGATGTTCCCACATAACAGTAAGGTCATTACCATGGATCAACCTATGTACTATGACTTCAAGGCTCATGTCAATCCAATCAACATATTTCCTACCATAGAAGGAAACCAAACCATTTATGTTTTCACAAATATAAGACTAGGAGTATTCAAAGAATCTACCTTACTTATCAGTTACTATGGCCCCCCTTCGATGGTCACAACACAAAGTTGATCTAATATGTGCATCATTTCAACATCAGAAAACCAAGCCACCCTTGGGCACATGTCAAAAAATGCACTTCAAATAGTCGAAACGACCACCATGCTGCCATCCTACCATGGGTTCTTTTTTTAGGTATAGGGTCTCCCTTTACTCAAATCCCATTTTAGTCACTACACCACTAGAATGGATAAAAACCAGGTAATGGTTACATTGAGTCTCTACAACCTCACTCTAGGTATAATTGTATAGTATATACAACCACCTCAACTAGTTATGTTGTTAACACCTCAACCTCAACAAATATCAAATTTTTCATTCATGCCTATTCTTATAACACCCATCTCCCAATCGATGTCAAATCATGTTCGACCTATCTAGACCGCTCCAAAACCACAACCAATATAGCCACCTAATACCAACCCAAACCAACAAGGGTTGGGGAAAAGAAAAATAAAACTCAGGAATACCCATTTCAATGGACCTAATACATCTACTCCAATGATCACACCTATTTATACCATACCTGCATATGATTAGTGTGATATCATATGTCACACTACCAATAAATGCACGTCTCTCCTAGAGCTACCTAAACTTATGAATTTCGATGACTTGGAAATCAATGAAACCATACCAGTTGCAATGTTACCCTGTCCTAAATCTCCCATTAAATGTAATAAATCACTGTGAACTAACCATCCTTGCGCTAAATGTGAAAACTAAGGTCACTATTCCCATCATTGTCCTCAAATACCTTAGCATAAAGAAACCCTCACTATGGTTCACCATGTTGATACTATGCTAGTAATAGTCCCTCCACCTCCTCCAATGACTGCCAAAATTACACCCCAAATTGCCACAAAGGATGAAAACTCACTTTTGATATACTATATTTCTCTCTTAGTAGCATTTTGATTTGATGTTCCTCCTCCTTCACCTATATAAATGCACACCAAAATATCATTAAATCCCATATACATTTTCCCTCTTCATTGCAGAAATTTGATACCATATTAGAAGAGCTTTGATACCATGTAGAAATTTGCATAGTGGATCTAGAATTCAATTATAAACTCACTTAGAATTGCAACACAGATAACATAAAATAGAGAAGAAATAATGAAATGGAAAAATAAGAGAGAGAAATAAATTGAAGTAAAACCATATTCTCTATTATTCATCAATATGCATACAATATATAATACATCTCAAGAGAGAAAATTGAGTGCCTTGGAGGCAATTTGAATAGCTCACAATATGGCAAGCTTAGATGTCACTAATTCTCCAAATCTAGACAAGTATCAATCCAACTCATGGTTAGAGGTCACGAATGGGAAAGGTGAACCTTGGTAGGCCATGAGTGACATAAAATCAACTAGTGAGTGGCTTTTAGGAGGAAAATATTGAAGTGGTTGAGGCTAAAAAGTGGCAAGCATGCCCAAATCATCTTAGAACAACTAGCTCATCCTCATATAGGAGAAAAATAGTATAAAGTTGTCATATTGTGGAAAAGCTAGATAAAAGCAATAATAAAGGAATAAGTGCACTGTAGCCATTAAAGTAAGAGAAACAAGAGGAATGAGGGAATTATAATAGTCTAAGATGGTCAAAAAGGGAAAATGTGGGTCCAGGACACTAGACTATGCACTAAGAAGCCTAAATACATGAAACAAATTATCTAAACACTTAGGAACTTTAATGAAAGTGTTTTAACCTATGGTATAGATGGAATTATGTTCCAACACCCCCCTTAAGCCTAACTTATGGTAGTGAGCAAAGATAATTATTGAGGGCCCAAGCAACAAAGGATTATGGCCACCCTTACATTATTAATCCATATGAACTGAGGAAAGAGGCAAAACCACATGGGGAAAATCCTCCCTAAAAAAGGACATGAGATACACCAAAATAAACTACTCCAAACTCCAAGTTGGTGTGAACTTGATTAGATGTAGTGAGTAATCTTCCTCTTTGGAAGAAGAGGAGTTTTCTCAATTGGATTAGGAACATAGACAGATGAATGATGGACAATGTTGCCATGTAGAACAACTTAGATCCACTGATAGTAAAGTGAATGATGGTGCTCATTAGAATTGAACTTCTTGAGATCGGGTACAAATGATACTTGAGGTGCTAGTGCCAAGAACTTCAAACCAAGATCAGGTCCAAATGAAGTAGGATAATCTCAAAGAAAATTTGATTTCTCTTGAAAATTCTAACCAAAGGAGGTTGTATCAAATCAAAGAATGAGATGGAACAAGAGTACCAAGTGCGCCAAGACAATAGAAATTGCACAATATTC
Source organism: Pseudotsuga menziesii (assembly GCA_001517045.1). Taxonomy (NCBI): domain Eukaryota; kingdom Viridiplantae; phylum Streptophyta; class Pinopsida; order Pinales; family Pinaceae; genus Pseudotsuga; species Pseudotsuga menziesii. The sequence continues at coordinate 132,830 of LPNX011157277.1, forward strand.
TCCATCTTATGTGCAACTATGAGAACATGCACCAATAATAATCATGTAGTGGATAGGAATAATGACAATGAGAGTGAATGAAATCACTCCATATTTAAATTCATACTTCAAAACATCCAATGGCACACCAAAATGTGAACCAAAGAAAGGATTTGGGAGAGCTGCAACAATTGGATGGCTATTTTCAAAGTTCGAGGAATGATAGGAGAACAAAGAGAGATGGACATAGTTGAGTTCTTCATAAAAAATGAAAGGATGAATTTCTTCTTCATGTATATTAGCTTCATGGGAATCCATAGAGGAATAAGGAGTCACTTCGAGGAGGCTTTCAAGAATTCGAAACCGTGTTCATATTTTTTCCATATTCTTCTTATTCTTGAAAAACTTCTGAGAAATTGTACCCACAAACAAAAATCTGAGGATATGTATGGAATATTAAATTATTCTAACGACCTCTTATTTAGTTAGTAGGAACATTTGGGAGTGCATGACACCTAGTTAGAATCCAATAGATAATGCAATGGCTTCAAAGAAATTTCCTGAGGATTTTTGTGGTAACTCCACTGCTTCTTGTTAAAGAAATGTAACGGCAGAAGATATTCTATTTTGTATTATTATTGTTATTACCCCTTCTGGAGATGTTGTTCCTTCGATTAGGGATGTCATTGATGTATTTGATCATGTAAATACTTAAGGTAAAACCTTCATTGTAAGTCGGGTTAGTAGTACCAACAAAAGTATTATTAAAATGTATTTTTGAGTCTTCCAAGGAAATTTGGCCCTGGAAGCAAGGAGAAGTATACCCAGTTGGGTAATTATGCCTCTCAGATGATTAGTATAAATAGGAGAGGCGCTTCCCTCATCTAGACAGGTAGAACAGTCAAGCATTTGCGCTAGAGAGAGAAGAAACAATCCATCTGGAGGGGAGGAATAAGTCTAATCTTATTCTTTGGGTCTTACACTATACTTGGTTGAAGTGTATATAGAGGAAGTTTTGCAAGGTTTTATTCCCCATGAGGGTTTCCCAAGATAAATCTTTTTTTTCTCTTTTTTTTCTTCTATGCTTTTTATTCTTTCAAAGATCCTTTTGTTTTTTTTGGTATAACAACTTTTAAAAATATTAACATGGTATCAGAGCTAACTGAAAGAAGACACTGTGCAACAACTCATTAGAGGAATTTTGGGGTCTAAAATGGGCCTCCTAAGGAAAATAATAAAATAATAGTTAAAATAATAAAATAATGGTTAAAATAATAAAATAATATTAATTAATTTTGGAGGAAGAATGAAAAAAACTACTTTTTGTGTTCGTATTTTCGACATATATCCATGTGTTTTTACTCAAATTTCGATCGGGAGAGCTCGTTGGATGCGGAATTTGATTCCGCTTCCAACGAGTACCCACACTGCATACTTTTGACGGACCCCGCTACACCAAAAACAAGAAATACCTGGAAAAAACGTGATGATGATGTCATCATCACATTTTTTTAGGTATTTCTTGTTTTTGGGGTAGCGGGGTCCGTCAAAAGTATGCAGTGTGGGTACTCGTTGGATGCGGAATCAAATTCCGCATCCAACGAGCTCTCCCGATCGAAATTTAAGTAAAAACACAATGAGATATGTCGAAAATACGAACAAAAAAAGTAGTTTTTTTTAATGACAAATATGCCAATTCAACCATTATGGTTGACTTATTTTATTGAAATTCTATTGGTTGTTGAATTCCAACTCACAAAAACTTATTTTGGCACGTTTTCTTGTAAGGCCCATTTTAGACCCCAAATTTCCTCTAATGCATCCCGAAATATGACAAGCTAGGGTTTACTATTCTGGATACCTCCCTCCACATATCATTTGTAAAATAAGGTCCATTAAACTCACCTTAGAAGGGCACATATTTTTGTCGAAGCGGTTTTTGATTATGAGGATTTTCACTCTTTGACCTACCACTGCTGCCGGGAGAAACTAGGGCATTAGATTTTCAAGGTCCCATCCTCAGATTACGGAAAAATAAGATACCATCTATATCACTTTGGGGAGGAACATATTTTCCTCTAATAATCTCTACAAGTCATCCCAATTGGAAAATTATGGTTTTCTAGTCAAACCCTAAGTCACCTCGAAGCAGATTCCAAAAGCAACCATCATACTGGTAAGTTCTATCCCCTATATTTTCATTTGAAGTTCTCATTCATTAAATATGACAATAAACACCAAGCTTGATGAAAATATTGAGGGATAAAATAACTTCAGAGAATGGAAGTACAAATTCATGCTCATCCTTGAAGAACATGACCTAGATAGCTTTATCAAAGAAGAGGTCAAGGAACCAGAGGGAGAAGATGCAAAGGCCAAACACAAAAATAATATGATCAAGTAAAAAGGATCATGGATAATTCCATCAAGGATCAGTTGATCCCCCAGGTATATTTAAAGAATAATCCAAAAGAAATGTTTGATGCACTAACTAGTATGTTTGAAGGTAAGAACATCAACATAAGAATGACCTTGATAAACCAACTCAAGGGTGTGAATATATAGAAGACATAGACCATACAATCATATTTATCAAGAGTATCTTAGATCAAAGAATAGTTAAAAGCCATTGGTGATATGGTGGAAGAATAAGAAGTGGTGATGACCAGCTTGAATGGTCTCCCTAGAGAATGAGATTCCTTCATTAGAGGAATATGTGACAGAAGAAAGTTGACCAAGTTCAGCAGCCTATGGGAAGAATGTGTACAAGAGGAAGGAGGGATAATAAACATAGAAGAGAAGATAAATTATAATGAAGATAAAGCTTTAACTACACACACCAAGAATGGAAGAACAAAAGGAAGAGTCAAGGTTCATCCCCTAGAATATCACCAGACTTCAAGAAGAATAAGAAACCTAGAAGGGATTATTCATCCTTTTAATGTTACTCATGTCATAAGATGGGACACATTGCTAGAAATTTTCCTCTTAAGAAATACTAGTTCAAGAAGAAAAACTGAAAGTACCATTCGCATGCAACAAAAGAAAATGAATCAGAAAAGGAAAGGACCACATAAAATGAAGACTCTAGTGAAGAGTATGTCCTAATTTCAGCTCTCACGGGTTCAATCACTCATGGAAGTGACACTTGGCTCATAGAAAATGGCACTTCCAAACATATGACGGGACATAAGGATTCACTCTCTTGTCTTACCCAAAAATACTATTCACAGAAGGTACAACTTGGAGATGATTATCAGTATGCCATCAAAGGAATGGGAGAAGCCTCTTACAAATTAAGAACTAGAAATTTCATGAAGATGAAAGAAGTCTTATATTTTATAGGTTTAAAGAAGAATCTTCTTTCCATCTCAGCTCTAGATAAGAAAAGGTTTGAGTTGCCTTTGTATATGGTGAAGTTTTATGTGGTCAGAAGGGAAAACAATAGATGATGCTACTGTAATTAATATGGAATAAGGAGGAATTTACAAATTGAAAGGACACATATATTCAACCCTTAAAACAAACACCATTAGTCCACGTGAATTATGGCATAGAAGGCTTGCTCATGTAAACTACAACACATTGCCAATTGTGAGAAAGGTTTTCACATGTATACTAGAGATCCAGATCAATCATGAAGGAGTATTTAAAGGATGTGCTCAAGGAAAGAACACCAAATTTTTTTTCCCAATTATTAACATCAAAGCAAAATGGATCTTGGACATTGTACACTCAAATGTGCATGGATCGATGTCAACCACTTCCTTAAGAGGGTATGTATACTATGTCTCCTTTATTGATGATTACTCTCATAATACTTGGATATATTTCTTAAAAGGAAAAGACGAAGTATTTGGAAAATTCAAGGAATTTAAGGATCTTGTGGAGAATCTATCCAAAAACAAGATCAAGACCTTAATATCAGATAATGGTGGAGAATTCACTTCAAATGAATTCAAGGACTTCTGTAAGGAAGTTGGGATTAAGAGGGATCTTACCACAACATATAATCCACAACAAAATGGAGTAGCAGAAAGAGATAATATATCCTTCATGGAAGCAGTCAGATCAATGATCCATGATCAAGATGTAGGCTATGCACTTATGGGCCGAAGCAGCAAGAATCACAGTCTATGTCCATAATAGAATATCTCATAATGCTCTTGGAAATAAAACCCTAGAAGAAATGTTGACTAGTGAAAATCCTGAAGTAATCCACCTAAAGATATTTGGTTGTATTGTATACTTACATGTTCCAAAGGAGAAAAGATCAAAATTGGGTTCTTCAGGAAAGAAGGGAATATTTGTTGGATACAGTGAACAATCAAAAGCTTATAAAATCTATATTCTAGGATTCCTCTAGATTGATATCAATAGAGATTTTACATTTAATGAAGATGAATCCTTCACAAAATCCATAAAGATCTTTGCAGATGAATATCATGAAGAAGAGGAGGAGGCTCCTAGAACCACAGAAGGTACCAAACCACCAGTTAGAGACATTGAATAAGATCCTATACAAGAATATCATGACATAGAATAAGCTCAAGGACTCATTGAAGCACCCTAGAAGATGATCTCAACAAAAGAATACCAACTTGGGCTTGTGATGTAATCAAAGAAGGAAAAACATATGGTGCACTAGAAGGAAGCAAAAGAAAAGGAATCTATTCAAACTATGTGGAATTACTGATCAATCTTGTTGATGAAGAACCCACATGTTTTGAAGAAGCTTTGAAGAATAAGGAATGCTTGCAGGCCATGATAAAATAATACTAGTCAATAATAAAGAATGATGTTTGGGATGTGGTGCCAAGACCAAAGGACAAGTCGACAATTTCTTCAAATTAGATTTTAAAGACAAAGCATTCAGCAGATGACAATATTGAAAAGTTTAAAGCAATATTTGTTGCACGAGGATTTTCACAAACATAAGGAATTGATTATAAAGAAACTTTTGCACCAGTAACAAGATATACTTCTATCAGAATTGTCCTTTCCTTGGAAACCAAGATGAAATGGAAGCTACATCAAATGGATGTAAAAAAAACTTTCCTAAATGAAGTCATATAAGAAGAAGTATATATTAAACAAACACCAAGATTTGAAACCCATGACAAGGAAACACATGTATGCAGATTAAAGAAACCTCTATATGGGTTAAAAAAAAGCACCTAGAGCATGGTATGGAAGAATTGATGGATTCTTAATGAATTTGGGATTTACCAAAAGTAAACTTGATTCCAACCTTTACTATAAGGTTGAGAATGATGGGATCATTCTATTACTATTGTATTTAGATGACCTATTCTTGATAGGAAAGGAGAAGCTCATCAGTGAATGTAAGAAGAAACTTGAAGTAGAGTTTGAGATGAAAGACCTTAGCACAATGAACTATTTCCTAGGTCTTGAAGTATGGCAGTTTCCTGATGAGATTTCCCTAAACCAAGGAAAAGAAAAAATAGATATTGTTACAGAGATTTGGGATGTTAGATTACAAAGAAATTAACAATCCAATGGTGACAAACCCGAAGCTACTGAATGATGACTCTTCAGAAAGAGTATATGTCACATTATACAAACAAATTATTGTCTCACTGATGTATTGGAAAAATACATGACCATATATATGTTTTGTTGTGAACACCTTGAGTCAATATATGGTGGAGCCTTGACATGTTCATATAGTTTCAGCAAAACATGTGATGAGGTACCTAAAAGGTACATTGGATTGTGGCCTTAGATATACAACCAAAAGTGAGTTTAGATTGTGTGGCTATACTAATTCGAATTGGGAAGGAAGTGTTGAATATAGAAAGAGAACTTCAGGATATTGTTTCATTTTGGGATCAGGTGTGATATCATGGCTTAGTAGAAATCAAACTAGTGTTTCCATTAGTACACCTGAGGTTGAGTACATTTCAGCATGTTTATCCTGTAGTGAAGCAGTATGGCTTCAAAGACTATTGGTAGGATTGTTTGATACTAAGATGGATGCAACTGATATTTATTGTGATAACCAAAGTTGCATCAAGGTAACAGAGAACACAATGTTTCATGATAAGTTAAAGCATATAGAGATAAAGTATCATTACATTCAGGATATGGTGCAAAGAGGAGCTGTAAAACTCCAGTATGTTCCTACAGAGGAACAAGTTGATGATGTTCTGACTAAGCCTCTGTCTCATGTAAAGTTTGAACAGTTTTGAGACAATATTGATGTAGTACGAAAGGACCTCCCTAAAAAAAGGGAGTGACGATGATATTATTATTGAGGATGATATGGCAGTGATATGCCAGTACAGAAAAGGCTAGTTGAGTTTATCGATATACCTACAAATGTTGATGAGGTCTGAAATTCACTTGCAGATGATAGTATCTGTCAAAACCCCAAATTTTCACAAAAAATTAAAATTTTGAGATGACATAAAATGTTTACAGTTGCAGTTAGATAACTGCTAGCAACTACTAGAAGAAATGAAATAGAAAATAAAAGTAACCATTAACTTTAACACATATAGATTAATGTTGTTTTAATTTTGATATGTGATGTAAGTAATCTGCATTCGAATATTTAGTTGTACTGATGGTTTGAATGTCAAGTAGGTGAGGAGTCATTTCCTAGTTGGGGCTTACTTAGCGATTGCTAACGTATCTAGATTTTTGGATCTTTACAGGCTTGAGAGGTAAATTTTGACCCAGTAAAAGTTTATTAAGGCGATAAATCAGATATATTTCTTTAGCTTAAAAGTACTGCTAGAGTAACAGTTTGCTTAGAAGACTCAAGTCTTGCAAGGTAAAGTAATGTTTCTTTTACTTGATTCACAAATATGATATTACTTAATCTTTGTGTCGTAAGGGTTATTAACGTCACCCTACTGTTTGTCTCTTAACAGATAGATCTTTAAGATAAATAAAAAACCTCCTTCTAATTTTGCTTTAAGTGATTTCTAGTTCTTAATAGAGTCCAAGATTTAGCATATCAGTACTCTTATTGTAACTAAAGTTTATTGCTATTTTTATTATAATTTTACGACACTGTTTATAAGTAAAGAAATAGACCTAAGGCCTTTTGAGAAACAATTTTACACAGAACTCTTAGCTTTATCTTTTAATAAGCTCAGTGGAGGAAGTTATCAGATTATAATGCATTGCATTTACAGTTGACCATATGTAAATTTTCGTCAAATTGTGACTTCTATTTTTCCAACTTCTTCATGACCTAAATAATGTGATGATTGTTTTAAAATACTTGTTATACCACAAGTATACTTAGATGATTTCACTGTTCTTTACTACTAAGACCCATTAGCCTTGATTGAAATCATTTTGAGCTTTAATTACTTATAAAGACTAATAAATACAACTTCTCTGAAGTTTATCCTAATACTATAGACTCCTTATAAAATAAGAATCTATTTTAGAGTGAAGAAAATACTTTTATAAATATCTAATGTTGAATTATGAACTAAAATCATCACCATTAGAGTTTTTATAAAGACTACCTCTAAAACATAACTCTTCATTGTAATAATAGAATCAATGATTATTATGAAAAAATATTACTTGTATTTAAGGGTTTATACCCTACTAGGGATCTCTCCTTAGTTATTATTAATTCATTTGATGAGTTCCATTGTTTACAAAAAACAAGTTATTCGATACCATGTAAGCTTGGGTTCGGTGTTAACGAATGTTCACGATTATAATATCACCATGGGTTAACGATACTCTAAGATCTCATACCCCAGCATTATTGACTTATGAATATCAATAATACATTATGCTTTGACTTTGTATATACTATTATCGCTTTGATCATTATGGAGATTATTAACAATGATTTGGTCTTGACAGCACAATGCGGACTATAGAACTTAACCCACTATGAATTTGATAAATTAAGGGGGCACGTGGAACCTTCCTCACCATGCAATGCATGATTTAAAAGTCTTCACTGCAACCCTAGCTCTTCATTGTTCAACGAGGGTTTCGGTCTCTGTATGGTCGAGTTCACTGCGGCCATGAGGGTTCGTAGTTGCTCGCCTCCAACTCCACTGTATGTGCATTTTTTTAAGAGTTGTTGTTTATGGTGAGAGATGTAAAGTCATATCTCGTGAATGAGTTGGTTTTTGCAAACAATCTTGCTGTGTGTGAGGATTGTATTACACAGTTGTTAGTTCAGTGTTGAAGTTGTGGTTTGGCCACTTCCCTGGGCTTGCTCTTGCTCCAGTGTCGATGTAGTTGTTAACTCGAACTCAGCTGCCTCCTTCTCAGGTGAATGCGAGGTTTTTACTGTTCGTGGTGTTGGTCTGCATTCGTCGTGACCTCGATCTTTCAACATTTCCAGGTAACAATTAGTTTTTACATAGTTTGTAATCTATAAGAGATACAGTTATCATAATAAATTTAGATATTAACTTAAGCTTTGGTTTGAAAAACCAGGTGATGGTTTGCCTGAACGATGGAAGGGAACACTTCACAGTTGGACTAGCGTTCAGTCTACGGGTAAGCCTAGGTTACAAAATGGCTCTCCCTGCTTGTTCAGATCTTAGGGGATTAAGTTTGCAGTTGGAAGGAGTTACGACAATGGTTTACCCAGTCTCGGGTTATTAGTCTACAGTTTATAAAAAAAAAATTTGTTTAAACCCTTGCTTACAGCAGGGTGACTCCGGCTCAATGTCGTGACTTGTAAATTCTTTTTTCTTGTGTTAAAAGGATTTTACAATAATGTATGTTTTGATACTCAATCTGTTAGTTTTGTTTATTAACCCATGTCATGATATGGGTGCACCGGCTCAGAGCTAGTTTTTGTACTTTGATTACGTTTAAAGCCTTTCGACCTGTCAAGCAATACACAGGGTTTTACAAGAAACAAGGTTTTCCTTCGAGCTTGGTCTTGGTTTAACTTAATGTTATTATTGTGACTCTGTGTACTTAGGGTTTTTGCCCTATTCGACTGTGAAATAATAATTTTACTGTTTATTATTTGCTTTAGATTATTGTTAATAGTTTTTAGGACTGTCATTCAGTCATGGTATAAGTTGTTTTACTTATTGGCTCATGAATTACGATCTAGGGTTTCCTAAATGGAACCCTTGTTTAAAATAATTCTTTTAATTTATTTAAGTAGGTTCTGTTACTTGTAAAACAAATATTGTTTAATTTAATATTATTATCTGTATATAATGAAATTTCTTAAATTTGCATATGTATATATTTTTTAGTTATGAAGTCTGTAACCAATCTACAATGGTTCAATTTGTTTAATGATAATGTTTCAAATAATAGAATTATAGCTTAACTGTTTTTCTTTTATTGAAACAAAGAAATTAATAAATGGTTTCGACCCTGTAGTTACTCTTGCAGGTATAAACTTGTTAATAATTTTAGAACAGTTCTTACATAGATATGTATTTCATTTATGAATTTGTTATTATTATATTCTTTTTGTTTAATTTACTGAAGTTGACTGGTTGAAAATACTCAGAATTCAGCTTCTGTAACTTAGTTTAGTTTTCTCTTTATATTTTAAATACTTTAGTAATACACTACTTGCTTATTAGTAAATGTTAGACTTAGTTTAGTTAATATTATTAGTAAATAAGCTATATGAATAGTAGTTATATCTTTATGAACTGAAGGTAAACAAAGTAATTTAACTACATTTCTTTCACTGCATAAGCAACTGGTTATTAAATAAACATAAAGAAATTATGTATACAACATAACATTGTATACCCTCCTGCATATTTTAATTTGAAATAAAAGTATAATATACTGTGTATAAACATGACATCTTAACTATTGGTGTATTCTCTTAACATAATAATTCTTCTACCTGTAATGGAATACTGCTATTTCATTACCAGAACATTTACATAAACAAAGAACATAGATAACCAGGTTATTGGTTTTTTTGATAATAACCTATATACTGTAGTAAATCATTTTGCTATTATGAAATGCATATTACATCTATTTATTTCAGTTTCTTATCATTTCCTTCACCTACTTTAAATACTTTGTCTGTGTTGGAGTATGGTCTAGTCCTTATAGACGTGGAAAAACACAGATTAGAATTATTTTCCATCTATTTCAGATTCATTCTTTTAATAAAATAAAAGATTACTAACTCTAACAGTTCACAACTAAGCATTTAATATTCATTAATCAGTCAGATTCACATTTTACTATCTAACACAGTAACACAATATAATGTAGAACCTAATTAAGATGGACAACAACATCGTTAGGAGGTCGTTCCTCCCTACCAAACTTCTGGAGAGTGCTCAAACAATGTTTCCTTGGGACCCTCGAGCCTGTTCCTGGTCTCCTTGGATGAGAATTGGTGGAGTAAGCAAAAAATAGACTAGTCCAATGACTCAATAATCACTTTGCACTCAGCAATAAGATCCTTCAGTTGAAAAGCTGCACTAGATCACTTAGCAGTTAACCCCTCAAAATCTTTCCACAGATTCCCTTTCCATTGAATTTCTCTGAAGTACATTCACCTGAATGATCACTTCTCTAGAATGAGCATCCCTAGCTCTCTTCAATGGGCATTTTTATAAAGATTACCTAGGTCTTTTGGGTCAGTTGTCATTAATTGAGCCACCTACTCTGATCCCACTTTCTTGGGGGATCATGACCCCAAATGTAGGGAGGTTACCACCTGCAACAGTTCGAAGTGGTTTGAGGATGCTGCCACATGTCTGTTTGCTCTCCACCTAGTCTCCTCCACCAATTTGACTGGTAAACACTATTTTAATATCTCTCCTAAGCTGTTGTCTCCACCTTTATTTATTTATAATTAAAATATTCAGAATTACATTAAATATCCTTGACTCTGTTGAGTCATCAATTACAACTTACACAAAATTTAACATATTATCTTTAAATAAAATCAAATAAGATAATATTGTTTTTGCGAAATTGGGGCATGTGACAGTATCCTCCTAGAGGATGGTATTGCAGACAAGAAACTCTCTTATTGAGAGTGGTCTTAGCTCCTACTGGTTGAGGATGGTCCCGTGGATGATAATACTCTCATATGGAGAGTGGTCCTAGCTCTTACTAGCTGAGGATGGTCCTACAGATGATACTACTTTCATATGGAGAGTGGTCCTGTATTCATTTACAGGATGGTCTTGCAGACAACAACACTCTCTTGTTGAGTGGTCGTAGCTCTTACCGACTGAGGATGGTCCTGTAGATGATAACTCTCTTCTAGAGAGTGATCCCGCATTCACTTGTAGGATGGTATTGCAGACAAGAACACTCTCTTGTTGATATTGTTCCTAGCTCTTACTGGCTAAGGATGGTCATGCAGATGATAGTACTCTCTTTTATGGAGTGATCATGCATTCACTTGTAGGATGGTCCTACGGACAAGAACACTTTCTTGTTGAGAGTGGTCCTATAACTTATCGACTAAGGATGGTCATGCAGATGATAGTACTCTCATATGTTGAGTGGTCCTTCATTTAGTTGAAGACAAGATATGAATTCAGTTGCAGATGACAGTATCCTCTTTGAGGATGGGCTTGCAGACAAGATCCCTCTCTTGTTGAGAGTGGTATTAGGACTTACCGACTAAGGATGGTCCCATGGACGATAATACTCTCATATGTTGAGTGGTCATGCATTTAGTTGTAGACGAGATCTGTATTCAGTTGTAGATGATAGTATCCTCTTTGAGGATGGTCCTGCGGACAAGAACAATCTCTTATTGAGAGTGGTCCTAGAACTTACTGACTGAGGATGGTCCTACATATGATAGTACTCTCTTATGGAGAGTGGTACTGCATTCACTTGCATATGAGTTCATGCATTTAGTGCTAGAGATGATGAGGTTTGAGATGATGCCAGGGATGATGCTCAAGATGATGTCAATGCTCAGGATGATGCTAGATATCATGCTCAAGATGATGTTGATGCTCAGGATGATGTCAAATATCATGCTCAAGATGATACTAGAAATGATGCTCACATTGATACCATAAATACCATAAATGGTGATCAACATGATGCTAGAGATGATGCTTGAGATGATACCAAAGATGATGCTCGAGATGATACCAAATGATAGATATTTCCATGATGATGATGTTCCATATATGATGATGATGTTGATATAATTGTGAAAACTTCTTATGACATATAGATTCACCAGTCAGTTGTACATATGTATTGTTGTGTTATAGAATAACTCCTTGTTAATAGAGAGTGTTAAATAAATGTAACTGCAAAATATATTCTATTTTGTATTATTATTGTTATTACCCGTTCCAGATATGTTGTTCCTCTAATCAGGGATGTCATTTATGTATTTGGTAATCTAAATCCTTGAGGTAAAACCTTCGTTGTAATTTAGGTCAGTAATACCCACAAAAGTATTATTAAAATGTATTTTTGAGTCTTCCAAGGCAAGTCAACCCTAGAAGCAAGGAGAAGTTGGCCTAGTTGGGTTATTAGGCCTCTCAGTTGATTAGTATAAATATGAGAGGTTCTTCCCTCATTTGGAAAAGTAGAACACTCAAGCAGTTGCATTAGAGAGAGAAGAAACAATCCATTTGGAGGAGAGGAAGCGGTCCAGTATTATTCTTTGGGTCTTACACTATACTTGGTTGAAGTATATATAGAGGAAGTTTTGTTGGGTTTTATTCCCCACAAGGGTTTCCTGGATAAATCTTTGTGTTCTCTTTTGTTTCATTTTGCTTGTTATTATTTTAGAGATCCTTTTGTTTTTTTTGGTATAACAACTTTTAAAATATTAACACTTTTGGTGCATTACTGCAAGAAACTATGCTCAAGATGTGGCTCTAATACATTGTATAAATATGATACCATTCTATAATATCTATGATACCATGTATAAATTTGCAAAAGTGGATCTAGATATTAATTATAACCTCACTTAGAATTGCAACGGAGATAGAATAAAATAGAGAATAAATAATGAAGTAGAAACATAAGAGAGAGGACTCAATTTATTTAAAACCATATTCTATATTATTCATCGATATGCATACAATATATAATACATCTCAAGAGAGAAAATTGAGTTCCTTGGAGGCAATTCAAATAGCTCACAATATGGCAGGCTTAGATGCTACTAATTCTTTAAATCTAGACAAGTGTCAACCCAAATCATAGCTATAGGTCATGAATGGGAAAGGTGATCCTTGGTAGGCCACGAGTGACATAAAATCAGATAAGAAATGAATTTTAGGAGAAAAATATGGAAGTGGTTGAGGCCAAAAAGTGGCAAGCATGCCCAAATAATCCTAGCACAACTAGCTCATCCTAGTCCAGGAGAAAAGTAGTATAATGTTGGAATATATTATAAAAGATGGATAAAAGCAGGAATAAAGTAGGAAGTGCACTCTATATGCTAAAAGCAAGAGAAAAAGTACGAATGTGGTCTCTACAATAATCTAAGATGGTAAAAAAGGAAAAAATGTGGGTCTGGGACACTAAACTATGAAGTAAGAAGCCTAAATACATGAAACAACTTATCTAAACACTTAAGAACTTTAATGAAAGTGTTTTAACCTATGGTATATATGGATTTATGTTCCAACAGTCATTATGTGATCCCTTGACTTTTAATTGAATTTCATTTTAAGTAGGAGTAGTGTATATGAACCAAACCTTGTAGTCAGATGATATAAAAATTGGGCCTAGCTTCCAGGATACCCTTCCTTCCTTTATGTACATAGTAAAATATAATTCCTAGAGCTCCCTTTCTCCAATTCAAATGAATAAATACTAGAAGTCTTCCCCAGCCCTAACTACCCATGGGACAACATGCATCATCGATACTATTTCTTGCCTTATTCCACATCAATTGACCAATACTCTGTCTAGTCTATAGATTGTATCCTCCTGAAAAAAATGGATTTCCAGCTTAAGAATCCAATACCTTCCCCATATCAATTTGAGTAAGGTAACATGTCTAATATTTAACCCACCCTTAATTTCGTATCTACTACACCAGAAATCATAGAAAAAATACTCCTGGGCTCAGCTCGTTCACTAGAAGAGGTTACTACTTACAAAACCCTCTTTCAAGAGTTTTGTGACATGTTTTCCTAGGTGTATATAGAAGTTCCTAGCCTCGATCCAACCATTTTCAAACATTGCATTGATGCTTGGATAGATACAACTCCCATTCGACAAAAACAACGCCCTATGTACCCAACAAAGGATTGGGCCATTATAGTTGAATTAAAAATTGAAAAAAATTGGTTTTATTTATCCCATCACATACACTTCTTGGGTGTCTAACTATGTTCTTGTAAAAAAAACCATCATTCGCATATGAACTAACTTTAAACACTTGAACAAGGCATTTCCAAAAGATAAATAATTGATAACCTTAATTTATCAAGTCATAAATGAATGTGCTAGATATGAAATCCTTTTATTTATGGATGGATCCTCAGGGTGCAAACAAATCCACATTCTCCCTTATGATCAATACAATACTACCTTTCACTAGCCCTCATGGATCATTCACCTATCAAGTAATGAATTTCAATTCAAAGAATGTTGGAGCCACTTTCCAATGAGACGTGTCATACTTTTTCTATGAGCTAGCACATTTGATCTTAGTATACATGTACAGTCTCACTACCATATAAAAAAAATGATACCAACACCACAAATGCCTTTGTGTCATCTTGATTTGAGGTTGACAATACAATATATGTTTAAATCCTATCAAGTGTGTCTTTTGTGTCCCACCGGACTACTTGTTAGCATTCATTATTTCTAAAGAGGGTATCACAATTGACCCTCTATAATTTTAGGCCATATTTTAAATCCCTCCACCTAAACTTCAATAACAGTTACAAATATTCCAAGGAAAACTCAACTTTCTTTAAAGATTTGTTCCTGATTACGCCACCATAGATCATGGATTCTTGCTAATCTTCTACTCATACATACCTTTAATTTTGGATGACCAAGACCAATGTTCATTTAATACATTAAAATTTACCCTTAGTCCTACACCTCTCATTACCCCACTATTTTGAGAAGGATTTCATCCTTTACTTATTAGTTGCTTTGTTTTCAAATCCTAGATTGATAGTATAGTAGGAATATGACAATTCCAAGTATTCCATCTACTATGTAAGAAAGAATCTATCATGTGCCTCATTAACATACAATCGTGATGAAAAGTTATATTTTTCATTCATCGTTTCCACTCAAAAACTATGATATTACATCCTAATGTGTAAAACCAAGGTAATCAGAAATTTGAATCCCATTCTATACCTCTTTATTAAGCGACTAGTTAACTGGAAATTCACTTGATGGGTCATCATTATACAATAATTTGACCTCAAATTTATGGCTAATAAGATTATAAAAGGCTCATCCTTAGTTGAATTCATCTTTGACGTCCCCACTGGGACATCAAACCCTCCCCTTTATGATGACCTTCTCAACATACACCTATGTATCATCTCTTCATAGGATTCATGGTATGGAGACATTCTCATGTTCTTATGCAACCAAAAGTCATACCCTCACCTTTCCAAGGATGATCAACATCAAATATGTCACTAAGCCCGTAAGTATTTCCTCATTGGTGATGTTTCATATAGATGAAGAGTTGATACTATCTTGCGTCCATGTTACAACACATCAAGAAGTTACACAAATACAATGATTGTCATAGAGGGGCTTAAAGTGCTCATTTTTTTGGAGTGTCCATTTCCCAAAAAATAATATGTATCTATTATTATCGACTTCCCAATTCTCCAACTACGTCGAAGTAGTTAAACAATGTGCCACCTTTTAGATATATGCACCTAAATCATGCACTCCTCCAACTCCACTATATCTGTCATTATTACAAGTCCTTTTGTAAATGAAGGATTTCTTTTATGGTGTGCAAATCACCCTCTTCCAAAAACCATAAGTACATTGTTGTGGACATCGACTATTTCACCAACTAGGCCAAGGCCATGCTAACTGATAGAAAAAATTTAAAAATAGAATCAAACAACAATAACATTAAAACACAATATTTATGTGGAAACCCTGCTATGCACAGGTAAAACCACAATTTAATGTAAACTTCAACATTTTTTATTACTCGGAAAAAAACTTACTATTATTTCTTCTCTTGTAATACAATGTCGGGGGTCACTCCCCTTTTATACAATACCTACGAAGGTTTCAGAAGGAATTAAAATATGTTAGAAAGGTATTGAAATTTTCGACTCAGGGGCTCCACCCTCGTGCACCCAACACATACAAATCACTAGTATCAAGTCATAACTCTACAAGAATAATATTGGATATTTTGATATTGGTTGCATCTCTAACACCAACATTCAACAATATTGCGACTACCACATCCAATTTATGTTTTAATCACTTAATCACACATTTTGGAATACAAAAACATTTAGTTTCTGATCATGGTTCCCATTTCAAAGACGAGGCATGTAATCAACTAGCCTTGTAGTTCGTATTTGAACATCGATATTTATCATCATACTACTCAAAGAGTAATGGATAAGTTGGGTTGTTGACAAGATCCTAAAAACAATGCTTCAACGCAGTGTGAATAAACATAAAACCAATTGGCATGTGGTGATATGCTCAACTTTATGGGCCTATAGAACATTATAAAAAATGGCTACCAAATTTACACCTTTCCACCTCATCCATAGCATTGAATTCATACTCCCCATTGAGTATGATATCCCTTCCCCCTAGATAACTCTCAAACTCTTGCCATATACTTCTCCCTTAGAAGAAATATTGGTCACATTGGAATAAGCAGATGAATATTGTCACGCTATGTTACAACTTAACGAGTCTACCAAGAAACAATCCAAAGCCTAATATGATTTCTAGGTTCACCCAATACAGTGAAGGAAATTTAGTTCTTGTCTATGACCAATCCCATCATAAGTTTGGAAAAGGTGAATTTGAGTGCATGTGTAACCTCCCTTACATTTTCCATACATGTCTGGGTAAGGGAACATATTTTCTACCAAGAATAGACGGTGAACTACTTAAGAATCCTTGCAATGGTCTCCATTTAAATAAATTTCATCATTGAATCTACCATATATAATTTATTTCTTTATTTTTTAAGGTATATTTTTAACTGTGTTTCCATATTTATTTTTCAACATCTCATGGCTTCCCTTCCTTTGTCCTTCAAATACACCCCCAATATATCTATTTCATAGGTTACACCAATGGTGCGCGTCATTATGTTCAAAATATTGCTTCCACTACTAGGGTGATTTATACCTCCACACAAGCTCTTTCCCATGGGGGTTGTGTTTGTGTTGGTCCAGCTACCAATAACCAAGTAGAGTATCATATTAGAGGAATTTTGGGGTCTAAAATGGGCCTCCTAAGGAAAATAATAAAATAATAGTTAAAATAATAAAATAATAGTTAAAATAATAAAATAATATTG
>LPNX011157277.1:150376-202774 GCA_001517045.1 Pseudotsuga menziesii
AATTATTTTGGCACATTTTCTTATAAGGCCCATTTTAGACCCCAAATTTCCTACATTGTGATTGGCTTCTTGGTTGATGCCCTACAAATGGGTATTCTTCACCTTCACATTTTTTTGGATTCCTAGCTTCTCTTCCAACAAGTCAATAATGTTTATCGTGTTCATAACCCTTACCTCTTCAAAAATCATCTTGGAGTTAAAATTTTGGTTGACAATTGAATTCATATCATTCACACATGTTCCAAGAAACCAAAATAACTATGTATATAACATTGCAAATGGAATTATATATTGGCATATTTAACATACATCAACATAAAGATAAACCATGACATTTAAATTAACATTGGTTCATTCAAATAATGTAATAATGCATCAAAAACCATATATATAAATATATAGTGTGTCTACATTAGAGCCTCATATCTACCAAAAGTATGCATGTTCAAAATGATGCCTATATAAAAAATGGGGTAAGCAACCAATGTGTTTATCACTAATCATATTCCCCACCACCATCGACTAGAGGATATTGAGCTATCACCATGGTAATTTTTCTAGATTAATATGAAACTACCTACCCTACCATGGTAACTCTCTAAAGGAGACCCATTCAGTCATGCATAACTCCATAGCAAACTTGAAAATTATCATCATTAAGGTTCTACCAACCTCTCTTTGAGAACCCTCTTTGTAGTTCATTAAAAAAATGATGTAGATTCCATGTATGCTATATAGATTGTTACCTCATTGGATTGGGACCTCCTAGATACACTAGACCATGGAAGTTATTTTATCCAGTTGGCCTTTCCAACACTATATTTACACACCAAAAAATGCAATCAATATCAATATCTGACACTATATTATAGACATATTCTAATCTATACTAAACCATAATACACATCTAAAATCATTATTACTTACCATTATGTCCCCATGATTTTCCAAGTGTAGTGGTATCTCTATATCACCATGGAAGTTCATCTCCATATAGGAAAAATCCTTGATCCAAAAAGGAAATTGATCCCAATGTGAATAAAAGTCTATCCTAAAGACATTTCCCATTAGGCCTCCACCTCCCCATACAAGAATCTCAACCTAATGGTGCATCCTAAGTTTCCTGAGCCCTATATCATGGATCATGATGTGTTTTCATAGTGTTGGAACCTTCTCAAATAATATGGTGCAAAGTATAATATGAAAAGGAATTTTGTTCCCCAAATTTCATATACGAGACAATGCAATCAGTGCCATGTGGATCTATGGACTCCTATAACTTCCTCCCTCGAGGAAGAAATGTTTGAGTCTCTCCCACTAATCCATGAGTAGTAAGACATGTAAGAAACATATGTTAGGAAGAGTTAGATGAATTGGTGCCCCCTATATCATGACTAATCCTTTCTCTACATCCTAGTCCTAAATGATATGAGATAGAAGGCCTTTACTTACTCTCATCAATGGGTTTTCCATGAAATTTAGTAACCCATGTCTAGCTATAGAATCATGAACACCATGATCCCCCCTATATTTTCTCTCACAAAACATCAAATTCCTATTCTCTCTAGAAAACTAAAAATCCATCCATTCCTCCATAGCTAGAAACCATCAAATGTCAATTTAAAGCCTCCTTTTTTCTTTCCTTTATTTAAATAATGGCTAGTTTACTACATTATAGAAGCACAAGAAATCATAATAATTCCTACATTGACACAACCCATATATTAATCCCCTTTATGCACTCTTAGCATAGAAAAAGGATAGAAAACTATGATAGGGCCAAAAATGGTGGGTGGTCAGTTCTTAAGTAAAAAATCCCTAACCTAGAAAATCAAACCACTAAAATTGAAAAGGAGGATAAGGACACCAACTTGAAACTCAAAATCAAATTTTTTGGTTGGTTCCCTCGCAATGGGATCCACAAAATATAGGGAAGCCTCAACTCTCCAACTTTCCAGAGCTCCAAGCTCCAAATTCCCAAATAAATGGGATTTGGGCCATTTCCCCCCTATTTATAGGAAAATCACTAATTATTCCATGGACTCCCATGGCCTCATACATTGTCTGATTAATGCAAAGTTTGCATCAATGGATTCTGAATTTGAAGCTCTCCAAAAGGATGTTTTCTTATTTTTATAATTTCACACCTGATTTGTGACCATTTTTTGGGATTAAGTAAACAAATTTAAATTTCATGTGCACGTTTTTGTTATGGGAATTATTTACATGTGTGAAAGATACAACCATAAGTGTCTACACACATCAATGCTTCAAGTATCTATTTAAACCTATGCATATATATATATATATATATATATATATATATATATATATATATATACCCCCCTCTTCCTATATCTCATAAACCTTGTTGGAAACAGTATGTAGTACATCATAGGATCCCCCTCCCTTGATTTAGGAAAGCATTTAATTATTGTATTAACCCTTTCCCAATGGTACCTATCCATAGTTACATGGGTGCCCTAGGTTAGTAACACTTTTCTTTTTAGCACCCATGTTGTTTATTTCCATATTGTGAATTTCATGTGCATTCACAAGCCTCCATCTCATCAACCACCAAGGAAATTCCGACTAGTGTCTAACCCTTTCTTGATTCCAATAGATGATATAAAATACACCATTTGAATGTATGCATTAGGCACTTATTTCCTTTCCTCTCCCATATCCCCCCCATGATGTATATTTAGGTATGCTTCATAGCATACGATTGATCTACTCAATTATGCTTCATTGCAAACCATTGATCTACTTAATTATGCTTCTCAACACAACCTAGTCTAGTAGAAAACACTTTAGTTTCCTTCGTTTAGAGAATTTGTGCTAACCTCCCTAATATATTCCCAAGAAGTTTCTCTCTCACTCACCCATAATGATCATACCTTGTGACTTCACCTGCATAAGCCACTTTTCCCCTTGTTGATAAATCCTTGATCTCAAAATCGACCTAATTTATCAAACTGACCAAGGCTTGTGAAATGATTGCTTCACTATATGGTCCTTCATTATATGTCAATTTTTCTAGGTAAGCCTTTCCATTATTATCTAAATAAAGGAAGTATCGAGTCCTACACTTTTTTATTTCCCTTGTAATTTCCCCTTGAGTTAGTCCTCCTTATGACATGAAATATAATGTCTTGAGTGGGTTTCCAAAGACTCTCATAAGCTTTTACCCTAGCATGATTTCCATTATTGACATTATAACCTTCATTCTAAGGGACTAGAATAGGGATCAATAGCATACCTTGGTCCCACTTTCATCATCGATGGTTTACCTTAGACCAAGCAAATATATACCTAGTTACTCTTGGCCTTAGTAGTTTCTCACATGCTTGACTCCAAATCCTTATCGCACCATTGAAAATATTACATTTCTATGGTTCAAGTGTATCATGTCATCAATCAGTGCCCCACACATGTGTTAGTTGTTTGCAACTCTTAAAAGATAATTTCTCTTCAGGTAGCTCCCCAAGTATCTTGGTTGATTTCCCTATCCTACTAAACATGTATGAGTTGTTCTAGTCTTAGGAGGGAGTTTCCCTTCAGGCATGTCCCAATATGTTTCCATTGATGTTCCAACTTTCAAGAGAAGCCTAAGAAGTTCTAGTTCCAAAGTAGGAGTTACCCTTCATGAAACTCCCCCCACCTTATCTTTAAGCTTGCATCATCTTCTTCTTCATCACATATACAAAGCTCACTAGTGGTTATGCTGTCTAAAATGATTCAACCCTTATTTTTCATCTCCTCTACTCCTACTATATAATCAACTAGCTACTTTATTTATGTACTTTTTTTAACACAAACGGGTAATTTTTTTTTAAAGGATACTAGTCTTTTTTGACATAAACCAATCAACCAAATTACAAATTTCTAAAAGAAAAGAGGTTGCACAGAGGCTTACAGAGTAGAGAGGATCTCCCATGAAGAACAAATTATAACTTAAGGGAACAAAATTATGGAATAGGGTGGAAATAACTGTATTCCCCATCAATGCTAAGAAATCCTTAAGGAAAGAGACATGCTTTATTAGCCAAGGCATCTATAAGCTCATTTAAGTCCCAAAGAATGTGGAAGGATTCAACCATGTCAAATTATTTAAAAATTAACCTTATTCTTTGCAGAATTAAATTCAAGGAATAATTGTTGAAGCTGTTAGCTGAATTTAAAGTTTTTATTAGCATCTCAGAATCCCCAAAGATATGAACCGACTTCAAACCTTTTTCCTTAGCAATCTGGGTCACCATGAGTAAGTTGTTGCTTTCATCCTGATTATTTGACATGGTACCAAGACCCCAACTAAAAATGGATTTGGTCAATCTATCTAGAGATCAAAGTACACCACTAGCTCCAGAGGCCCTGGGATTCCCTTTAGAAGCACCATCAAAGAAAATTATTGTTGAAGTGGATTTCAACCAAATTTTTTTAAGAGAAACCGAATTCCCATGAAATCTCCAAGTAGGGATACTAACAGGCTTGGCACAATTCATTTTTTTTTAGAAATTTGAGGACAAGAGCCTATCCACAAATAGGCTGGCAAAGAAGAGGTCGATAGTCCAGAGGATTCAGAAAACCATGATTTTGAATTATTAGCCATGGTCTGGAAGCTTGGTTTAAGATCATTGAAAATACAATTATTTCTGGTTTAAGTCAATCAAATCCCAAGTTTGAATCAAATCCTCCACCATGTCATGCATAAAGTCCTTACCACACAGGCCTCTTTTTTTTCATTCTGAGCTAGTGAAATATTGAGATCACCTGCTAAAATTATATTTATAGGAGAATTGGCCTCTAGGAATTCCGATAACGATTTCCAGCATACTTGTTTTTCAATGTAATTAATAGGAACGTAAATATTGAAGAGGGAAATAGATGTCTTACTAGCGAAATGAAAGAGCTCTGAAAATATCTAGTGCAGGTGGCAAAAAAAAATTCACTAAAAATTCTCTTCACACCAAAGAGTGGCTAATCCCCCACAGGTGCCTCTAGAACTGATTGCTTTGCTAAAGTTCAATTTCCATTTGTTTTTACTTAAGAGAAGGAGATATTCCTCCTCAACCTTGGTCTCTTGAAGCAAGAGAATTTTAGAAGGGACCATTCTCCTTAGATCATTTACTGCTTCAGCTTTGATTGGGTTCCCCAGTCCCCTGCAGTTCCAAGAGATGAGTTGCATTACTTACCCAATCTAGAGGGAGTTATTACTCCCTTTGGATGCCTGGTTCTCTTTTTCCTCCCATATGACATTTCAATGGTGGACTGGATTCCTTGCGTCTTAAGCCTCTCAACCTCTTCTTCCCTGATCTCCTTCTTAGACTTCCTGGCAGCCTTTTTGGAGAACTATTCACTTTCATCAGAAGAATCACAGCTAGCACACGGTTTCTTGCGGGAAATGTCAGCAAAAGAAGGGGGAGAGAAATCCCCAATAGGAGCAAGGGAGGGTTCTCCATCCCAAAGAGGATTCGATATTTATTTATGTACTTTAACATGGCTTCCTCTTTTCTGTTTTCCCATCATTGTATTCTACCATGGTTTCTTATTTGTCACGATCTCTCTTTATATTATTGACCTAGTTTCATAAAGCCTTGGTCCCTCTTATATAAAATTGATACATCTTGATAAGCATGAGTATACCCTGCTTGTCTCTACTAAGGTCTCATTCGCTAGTCACCGCTATTTTTTGTTGTTTCTGTAGGTGGCCATCTTAGGATCTCTACAAGGTGGTTCTCCTTCTTATATTAGTCCACTCCTTCCTTAGTACACCTCATTTTTTGCAAGAAGATAAAATATGATGTATTCCAATCATATGACGATCTCCTAGTCTCATACATCAGGGGGGGACTATTATCAATCTTATTATGATACCTTGTGCTATCAAGTCTCTCTATAAAAATAACTCATCATAACAACATGCATAATCATCACCATCAACACCTCCATCCCATTGTGTGAACCCTATCAATAAAATTGGAAACCTCTCAACAATTTAACTATCAGTTGGAATCCTCCCAACATAATTTAAATTCCTAAAGGCTAGCACAACTTTTGGCCAAATTCTTGCAATATCCCAATACATATAAATTCCCATTATGTTCTCTCCTATTAATATTCTCCAAAATGTGTGCTACCTGAGAGCACTAAATTTGGGAATTTTTGGATCTTTTCTGGGAACCAAGGCATTTGTTAACCTGATTGATGCACCCACAACCACAAAATTAGAAATTACAATATATGAAAACTCCTCTTTTTCTAATATAACCAATAATATGCATGGAGATAGCTTTCTACCCAAATTGAATCATAAAAAATA
This sequence comes from Pseudotsuga menziesii, assembly GCA_001517045.1. NCBI lineage: Eukaryota > Viridiplantae > Streptophyta > Pinopsida > Pinales > Pinaceae > Pseudotsuga > Pseudotsuga menziesii. The sequence goes on from LPNX011157277.1 coordinate 156,699, forward strand.
GGTTTTTTCTATGTTTCTCTGCAAAATCTAGAAAAAACCATTAGGGGTCACATCATTCATCCAAAAATCATTTTCCATAAAAGAGTTATGCCAACATTTTCCCAATATATTTGAATACCATGCCTTCCCATTTCCCTCATCTAGTTTGTATATATCGACATTCAAGGAAGAAAATGACACTCCCAACAAAGCATCATCGGAGCACCTTCACTCCATCAAGATACTATCAGGTGTATGATTGTAAAATTATCTTGTTCATTAGTAAATATTATTGTTTATACAACATCATCAGTCATTCTCCGGAATTCTATTGTATCAATTCGAGACTTGTGTTGTATCAAGTCCCATCTATATCCTCATGTGTTGAGGTGGGATGATAATACTATAGTCTTGTGTTGTATTAAGACTATATAGACTTGTGTTGTATCAAGTCTAGACTTATGTTGTATCAAGTCAATGATTCTCATAGACGGTACCCCTATGAGATGGATCTCCAATTGTGGAGGTATAATGATTTACTTGTTAAAGCAATGATACTATGTGATATATTACTAACCATGGTCATTCAAGATGGATAAAACTATTAAGTCTCCTCTAGAGACTAATCACCTCCAGAGTGAATTACTTTAGAACATGACTATATGGTCCGAGGTAATATGATATGATCATCATTATGTGTGACAACTATTCTAGGTATAATATGATAAGATGGATAAATAATAAATACACATGTGGACATGCAATAAATGATAAATTATAAGAATATATGCATAGAGAGAGAGAGAGAGAGAGAGAGAGAGAGAGAGAGAATTTTAATTGCCTATGGATGTCTCCAGTGAACTCAAATTCATAAGGCTTCAATTAAATCCTCAATTTTAATAAAGAATGCATTAATTAAATAAGGAATCTATCGGTGATTCATGAAAATATAAAAATAGTAAATAAATTGATTTGCATGGATGGCACTAAGAGTGAATCACTTATGGCACTAATAGTGAAGCAAGGATGACACTAAGAGTGAAGCACTGATGACACTAAGGGTGAAGCATCGATGAAACTTAAGTTAGTCTATTAACTAAGTGGTCATCATTCAGTTAAAATATTGAGTTCATATCAAAGATAGCTAAACTATAAGTTAAAAATATTCTTGGAAGGTATGGTGCATGTCTTATGCATGGAGAAGAATCCAAAGCATTGGCTTGGCACCCTTGAATGCAAATTCGAAATTGAAGTGCATGTGTGCACTAGTGTTAGGAAAACATTGCATGGATGACATTTTGAAATGTTATTAAAGTGTTAGGCACTTGGAAATTTCATTACAGTTGTTGTATCTGATCTCTCTTCTCTATTTCTATGTGTTCTCTCTAATTGGGCAATCTGCTAATGTGCTGTAAACCATTCTATGCAAGTATATCTATTATACTCAAAGAATTGTTGGGTTTTTCATCCTCTATATTTGGAACGTTTTCCTAGGGTACATATTGTCTCATATGGTTGAATGATTTATGTGGCTGATTTGTTTATGAAGATCCATATGTGTAGTGATTATTTGATAAAAGTTTTAAACTTTGAAGTTCTCCATATTTGCTTAAAATAGTAACAAATATTAATGTAAATCATCAGTTTTCATATGAATTATTTTCTTCAAGAAAATGTTTTATGAGTATATTTATAGTTTTGTTTCAACATTTCCATTGATTAATGGTTGTTTGCTTGCTTTATTTTAAATTGTCTATTATCTAAGTCACTACCCTTAGATCCATGTTTTTGCTAACTTACATTGTATAAATACACTAAAACATCATGCAATAACACAAGTTATGCACCGATATAGAGTCATTCTCATTTGACATGGAGAGAATTCAATATCATGGATAGATTGTGGTTGACCATGGGGTGCATATGCAACCAACAAAGATCTAATGCATTCATGATTGGGTAGCCCCGATGACTCTAATAAAGCTTCATAGCTTCTTAGTCCTTGCTAATTTATATTGTAGGCTTTTGTCGGGGTTCTCTCATATAACTTGGCTCATAAGTAATACATTGTGGATGCACATAAGTTACATGTGCCAACCAAGATCCAATTCATTCATGACTGGGAAACCCTAATGGCTGCAATAGAGATTCCAAAATTCTATCATAGGTTATTTGGGTTCTCTCATATCACTTGGATGCTAAGCCAAGTGACTAAGTATTGGGCCAAATCAAAGTTCTTTTCTTTTGAATCACAACAGAGAGCATTTAACAATGGTACTTTCCCAACTAGACCTACAACAACCCTTTGAGATTGAGATGAATGCTTTCAATTATTTTTTTGATGTATTCTTCATTAAATACAAACATTCAATGGCCTATAATAGTCACACACTCTCTGAGGCAATTCCAAAGTACCACACCTATGACAAGGACATGTACTCTAATGTGTAGTCATGTCACTAATGGAAAAATTACATCCTAGGAAAAAAGAGGATAATGCACACTAATCATAAGACCATATAGTTCATGCAAACATAAGGAAGGTTACAAAATGATCTCCATCAAAATTAGTTTGCATAACTTCAACAATTCTACTTGAACATCAAGTAGAAGAAGGGTAGCACAAATCACATTGCAAATTGGATTAGTAGACCACCAGACATGGTGATTACTACTATTCTCAACTATTGTGCCACTAGACCTATGGATGACCCTAATTATATGAAAAATACCCAAGATTTGTTGTTATCTATCAGAAATTGTGTGTGGGAAAACTAGTCTCAAACTTTCATATCTAGGACGAAATTTTAGGCCATCAGAGCAGCTGTTATGTTCCTTTCCTTCAACGTCTTGTTGTTAAAGATGATATGGAAGGTGGATTATATTCAATTTGAATGGAACTGCAATGTGGAGAAGACAATGGTAGTATTTCAAAAGTAATTCTACTATCCATGCTTTGACAAGACTTCAAAAGGTATATTAGATGGTGCACTAATTCTTATATTTCCGAACATTGAATCAATAAACAAGGGTTGTACACTCCTTTTCCTAAATTAGATAAACTTAGGAGTATATTACCATGAAATACATGTCCTACCTACCTTCAATCAAGCATAGTAATTTTTAGAACAGTAATCCATCATTAGTACCTTAGTTACAATAATTAGTCAATTTTATTGCTTTTTTAAGCTTTAATGCACTATGAGGTGGACTAGGGGTGCTTAGGTGGACATATGTCATGTCAAGTTGAGGTTATATGACCCACATGGGTACTCTAGCCTAGTAATCTAGCCACATATGCACATCCATAATTTCTGGTGCATTCCCATTCATTGAATGTGGACAGGCAAGTTGACTTGGGGTGCTAGAGTGGGATTTTTCCCAAATTTGGCTTGATTTGGTGCAATTAATGTTGCATTGAGAGTCTAAACCATCCAATTTTCCACACCCATGCTATACAAGGTGTAATCATTGACCCAGCAGACATCATCCATGCCATTTCATTAATTCGTGGCCATTTGGAGAGATTTGGGACGAGATTGGCCCACTGTTGTAATCTCACAGATCACATAAGGTTACCAATAATACATACTAAAACATATATATCTATAAAACAGAGACAAGAGACAAGAACAGATAGGATGAAACAGCTTATATTATTACTGTAATGAGTTCATACAAAACAGAGAACTGAACTGAGTTCTTGCTTGGCTCAACAGCCTAATATATACAATTTACAAACAGTTACAAAATAACTATCTGTCGGTTCGGTGAACCGACAAGACTGTTAGTTAAGTCGACTAATCTTTTAGTTTAGTCGGCTGACTAACTTAGTCGGCTGATCGACTAAGTCGGCTCATCGACTTAGTCGGTTGATCGACTAAGTTGGCCTTCGTTCAAGTTGACTTATGTCGACTTGCTCCTTCTACATCTCCCCCACGAATAGAACGTTTCTTCGTCCCGAAGAAATAGGGGGGGGGGAATTTGATGTTTGTGACAGACCCTTCAAAACTGGTTACTGTTGTGGACTGTGCAGACAGATGGTCGGTCTCTTTTGCACGTAGATTTCGACAATAGCTGGCGCTGTGATGGCAAGATGATGCTGAAAGTCGGTCCAACTCTGCAATGCCTTCTGGATATCGATTGTTAAGGTAGTGAGACTTGAAAGGATCGACATCTTTTTGGACATGGGCATTTCTGTGATATTCTCCATGTTGGGACCCAAAAACTGGTTTTTCTCTTCTGTAGCATTGAGGAGTCGTTTCATCTGTGGGAAAATGGTGTTGACTTTCTCTAAGTTGGGAAGGGCTTGTTGAACCTATTGATGTGCTTCCCTTTCCAACTTCTACAGTTTGTTTGTCTCCATCACAATCTGCTCTTCAATTGTCTGCCTCAGTTCTGCTTCTGTCGACTTCTGACCTTCCAGAGCTTGGATGCCCTGCCGTGTCTGCCGTGTCTGGTGGTAGACCTGCCCATAGTGCGTCGGCCAGTCTCTTAAGACTTCCTTGGTGACAATGGATTATTCCATATGATCTTGTAGAACTTTATATGCCTCCGAGAATGCAGTGTGCTGGGCCAGGAGTATTCAGGCGGTCTCCTCCTTCTGTTCTGCCTTAGTCTCTTGGAGATGAGCCTATATGGTCGACACCATGCTCTCGAAAAGCTGGTATGCCCTTTCAAGAGGTTGATTTGTGCCGATTTTGACAGGTCCTGGAACGACAGTTTGAGCAAGATCCCTGCACTTGCCTAGAAACTTGACCTATTCTGCATCCCTATCTGTGAGCTCCTTACTTCTTATGACCGTCCTTTTCTTTGATTCTTTGGCCAAGCTTTTGTGTAGTTGGCCGACCTCTGTGTCGGTCAATGAAATTGCATCTTTTAGGCTGATCCACAGGCTGGATGTCTTTGTATGATGCTCTTTCTTCTGTTTTTGTCTATCTGTCTCTTTCTCTTGGGTACCTGCAGTAGTGGAGGTTGGGTCTGTAGTTGGTGGATTGGAAGTTGAGGGATTTTCTGGTTGGTTAGGTGGTATAGAAGTCGAGGGTTTTTCTTTTTGAGGAGGTGGTATGGAGGTCGGGGGTTTTTTTGTTTGAGGAGGTGGTATGACCACTTCCGGCTGTGAAGATAACGATGGTTGTGACGGGTTTGGCTGTAATTATGGTGGTGGGGATTTTGACAGTGGTGGGGGTGGTGATGGGGGTTGTGATGATGGTGGTGTTGGTGACGGAGTGGGGGTGTGGATAGGGGTCGAAGGGTTGGCTGGAGTGTGTTGTGAACTTTGGTCGGAAGAGATACCTGCTTCCAAAGGTGTAGTGGGTAGGTCGTCCTGGGCGTCGGTGTTGATTGGCTCTGTGACAGACTGTGATACGCCAATTACATCACCTTGTCGGTCTCGGGTGAATTTTGTCATAATGTGTGCATAGGGATTCTTGCTTGCATAGAGAGGGGCTGTTGTTCGTATTTTATGTGCCGATTGAAACAGTGCAGGAAATGTCTCGAATAATGCTTTAAGCTCGGCATCTTTGTCGACCTTGGCTCTGACTGCCTCCGGGATTGTTCTTTGATATACGTCGCTGGGGTTGCCCGGCTGTTGTGCTGGTGCTTGCTCCTCGACTATTTTGGTTGGTGATGGGGTCGGTGGGGTCGACACAAGGTCAACTATGTCTTCGGGTGTCGACGTGATTTTTGCTTTTTTTGGTCGACCTTCCGGGGCTCCGGCTGCCAGAAACAGTTGAAACTGGGATTTTGTTTGCGTTGGCATCCTTGACAATGTCGACGACCGTAGCTAGGAGTTCCTCCTCATCATCGTACGACTCAGCAAGGATAATATTGCACTTACCCTTGCCTTGCTATACTTTTTGAGCTCTGAGTCTTTTTCGCGCGGCAGCTATCTCCTTGGCCAAGTTCTTAATGATGCTTTGAGATAAAGCATACTCAGGGTCATCTGTCTGTACTTCATTTGTCGGCAGCCGAATTGGGTTGACAACTATTGGAGCCAGTGGAGTGGGTTGTTGTAGTGGTTGTGCTTGTGGTTGCTATTGCTCTGTCGACGGAGGGTCGACTACCTTTGCAGTCAGGGGTTTCATAGTGATGTGGACCTGGCTAGTGGTCTTGACCGGGGTGTCCTCTGACACAAATGTGCTTATATATAGATTGAGCTCGTAATCTTCCTCCTTTTCCTGGTTGGTGAGGGGCTCCTGTATGGAAAAGTTGATCTGTTTGGCATCGTCTGGGACTGGTATTTTAGTCTTTTCCTGTCGTGATAGTTCCTGAAAGATCTGCTCAACCGTCGGATTGTAGTCGAGGTCCTAGGCTTTGGGGTCCTAACCTTGCATGTACCAGACCAACGTGTGGTCAAGTTCTAACTGTATATGGGAGTTCGTAGGGAGGTTTCGTCGGATGTTCTGGGGCACCTTCCACCTTGTCGTGCAAACCTTCAACTGTTGAAACCAGTTTTCTAAGAAGACTTTCCCCTGCGCAAGCTCATGCAAGGTTCCTCTTTGTGAAAAGGGTTTAAATCTATTCATCTCGAATTTGGTCGGCTCCCGGAATACTGGACTGCCTTCTGGACAGATATGGTACATGACAATCCAGAGAATGAGAGAGGGGAACTTGGTCACACCTCCTGTCTCTTGGCATCTTTCGCAGATGGTTTTGACCATGTCGGCAACATATTCTCCCCATCGGTAAATCCGACCGTCGGTCGCGATTGTGTCGATAGCCTCCAGCATCTCCAGTTTAAGGTCGCTACCTCGACTGGCTAGTGTAAGGGTGATGGCAATGATTTTAGCCACAATTTGTGGTGTCCGTGTCGCGATCTGGCCTATCATCAACCCCTTGGAATTATTTCCTCACGACGAGCCCGTAAGCTCTTCGACTAACCCTTCTTTAATCCCAATGGGTACAGGGCTGCCTTGGTTGGACATACCGGTGAGGTGGGAGATAACATCCCCGGTAATGTCGAGCGGCCGGTCGAAGTAGAATCGGCCGTTGTGGTACCAGCTGATAATGAATTTGACCACTGCTTCCTTCATCCCACCAAATCTTGCCATTAGTGGTGCGTTAGGGTAGTTGAAGATGGTGCTCTTCCGGATCTTCTCAGCGGCCTGGGTCATCCTTTTGTTGACATAGGCCCATTCTTGGATTTCTGTCCAGAGTTTCTGCCATTGGCCGTCTTGGAATTTGCCATTTTTTATGTTCTTTAATCGACAGACCAAAGGTGTGTCCTCTGCCTGTAGCTCTCTCGCCTTGGCCACTGCTCGGGTCAGTTTGGGTGCCATTGTGTCGGATTGGTCGGGGTTATTGCAGTGTTCGTGCATTTTGCTCGACGGAGGATGCGAGTGCTCTATGTGTAAGGGATTTGGTGAATGAACCTTCGACGGTCCATTATTTATAGGCGTGGGTATGTTTGTGTGGTGGAATGGGTGTATTAATGGCGGACTTGACAGTCCAGCTGCTATACTCGAGTGCGACTTAATGGAGGATTTGTTTCGACGCTTGAGGCCATCAATGTGTGATGGGACATTCGAGGTCGATGGTCGGTGTCGGTGGTGAAAGTGGTCGGCCGGACTGGTCGATGAAGATGGTCGATGATGATGATGTCGATGGTCGAAGTAGTGAGTGGCTGTCATAGTTTGTTGTGTCGAGTGCATTGTTTTATTTTGAAAATTTTTATGCTTTTTATGGGTTTTGGGCGCCGGTTACGGTCGTTATGCGATTTTTATTTTTTTATTTTTTTAGGATCATTTTCTGTAACGTTTAAGTCGGGCTCCATTAACGATTTTCTGAAATACTAGTCCCTGTAATGTTTTTATTCGTACTGAGCCATTAGGTTGTATTTATTTGACAACATAAGGACCCATCCATTCTGTGTGAAGTTTCTTGGGTTTTCCTTTAACTCGACTATTATACAGTAAGGCAAGGTCTCTGACCGCCAGGTTTTTGTGTTTGATGTTACAGTCGTGCCATTCTTTCTGTTGTTGTTTGTGAATTTCTTGATGTTGGATAGCCATAAGTCTATGTTCTTCTAGCTTGCTGAGTTGAAATAGTCAGTCCTTTCTTGCCTGTTCGACATCGACATGTAATAGTTGTGCAATAATAGGTGTCTGCTGTCGAAAATGTAGGGGGACGACTGCTTCTTGCCTGTAGACTAGTCGGAAGGGGGTTTGGTCGGTCGACCGTTTATATGATGTCCTATATGCCCAGAGAACCGTAGGGTTTTTCTCATCCCAGTCATCTTTGTCGGTATTGCATATTTTGGTTAACCCTTTTGTCAATGTTTTGTTGAAAGCTTCAATGGTGCCATTCGACTGAGGGTGATATGCGGTGCTTCGTCGGTGGTCGATGTGAAATTGGTCGGTCAAATTTTTGATGGTTTTGTTGATAAAATGTGACCCTTGGTCGCTAATCAATGTGAGTGGGCATCCAAATCTAGTGATAATGTTTTCGTAGATAAACTTAGTAGCTACCTCACTTGAACATGTATCGACGGGTTCAGCTTCTACCCATTTAGTGACATATTCCACTGCCGTGATAATATATCTTGCACCTGATCGTTTTGCAGGGATAGGGAAAGGTCCTATGAAGTCTATAGCCCAAATTTCGAATGTGAGGCTAGGGTTTACAGATATCAAGGGCATTTCTATGCTCGGCAGAGGTCGACCAAGTTGTTGACATCTGTCACAACGACTAACAAAGTTTTTGCAATCTTTATGGATTGTCGGCCACCATAAGCCCGACTGTTGGATTTTTCTTGCAGTTGTATCCACTTGAAAATGTCCTTCTGCAGGTCCATAGTGTGCTTCATGCATGATTTGTTCTCTCTCATGGTCGAGGACACACCTTCTAAGAATGTCGTCTAACCCCATTTTGTACAAAAATCCATTGATGATGCTGTAGGGTGCAGCCTTCATAGCTAAGATTTGTTTTTTCTTGGTGTTCAGACCTTCTGGTGCCTGCCCTGTCTCTAAGAACTGAGCTATTTCTTCTAGTTATTTGGGTACTACTTCTATATGAAATAAATGTGCGTCCGGCAAGTCGTCGTCGATTCCGGTCGGTTCCTCCCCTGTGTCTATACTCGATAGGTGGTCGGGTCCGACATTTAGCTTTCCTGGTCAGACCACCACTTCAAACTCAAATTCTTGAAAAAGATGTAACCATTGACAAATTCTTCCATGATGAAGGGGTTTATTAACAAGGTAATTTAAAGCTTGATGGTCGGTATAAAATATGAAAGCATTGGCCAATAGGTAATGTCGATACTTTTGGAGGGCAAAGACCATACCTAGGGCTTCTCATTCAGTGGTCGAGTAGTTCCTTTCAGCTTTATTTAATTTTCGACTGTTGTACACTATAGGGTAATCCATCCCATCATCCCCTGGTTGAGTCAGGATTGCTCCAATGGCAATTCCTGATGCATCGATATGCACATGAAACTTGGTCGACCAGTTTGGAAATTTAAGTATGGGAGCTTCGACCAGTTTTCTTTTCAATTTGTCAAAGGATATTTGGCATTCTTCTGTCCATGTAAACTCCTAATCTTCTTTTAGCAGTTCTTCCAGAGGGTAAGTCATATCTGAATAGTGTCTGATGAATTTCCTATAGTATCATGTATGGCCCAATAACACCCAGATCTGTTCAGGGTTTATTGGGGGTTTTAGGTCGAGGATGATTTTTATTTTGGCAAAGTCGACCTTTATACCATCTTTGCAGACAATATGCCCTAATAGTATGCATATGGGAGTCATAAAAATACATTTCTTAATATTTAGGGAGAGTTGTATCTATCGACATCTCTCCAGCATAAGTCGGAGCCATGTGTAGTGATCCTTTAGGGTGGAATATATAGTCCAGTCGTCGAAGTATACTACCATGGTCTTATAGATATACTATTGGAATGTTTTGACAACAATTCGAGAGAATACTGCAGGTGCATTCTTCAACCCAAAAGGCATAAATCTGTAGGGAAAGGACCCAAATTCACATACAAATGTTGTTTTATTTTGATCCTCTTTTGCTATGGGTACTTGATTATATCCTAAAAATCCATCTGTAAGTGAATAACATTCATGGCCTGCAACTTCATTCAGGATTTCATCAGCATAGGGGGTGGGGAATGGATCTGTGAGTGTGACTTTGTTGAGCTCCCTAAAGTCGACACAAATTCTTAACCTAGTTAGGTCATGTTTCTTGGGCTGTACAACCATGGGACTTTCCCATTCCGACTAGTCTATAGGGTAAATGATGCCTGCTGCTAACATGTTGTCAATTTCCTTTTTAACTATTTCCTTGTACATGTGGGCTAGTTTATAAGGTATTTTCTTGACAGGTCGAACATCAGCTTTAGTATCTATTTTCATTTCTCCCATCTCTTGTACTAAGCCTTTTAAGTCTTTATAGTCCCTTGTGAAGACATCCTGGAATTCTCTGAGTAGGTTTACTATTTCGGCGGTCTGTTGTTCACTCCAATATTCCCCAATCTTTGCGATTTTTGGTCGGTCATCATTTGAAATGTCGACCTCTTTAGTTTTCACCTTTGCATCCAACCACTCTGGTGCTTTTGCTTCGTTGATTGGTCGAATTCCTTCTGTGAATTGTGAGAATGTAGCGGGGAAGTCGGCTGCAGTCATTCTGTCGATGTCGGTGGTCGCGACCCTTAGGATTGAATAGATAGGTTTTGTTGTTTCAGCATGGTTGGCTTTCCATATGAAGCTCTTGCCTTCTGTATGTTCATTTTCTAATTGTAAACAGGTCGAATCGACTTTTGATTCGGTGTGTATGGTGTTACAGTTCTTAAGCTATCGATGGTCTTGATAGGGTAGTTTCTGGCCGGTTGGAGAAAGTGTTTGATTTGTGTTGCTGGCTCGACTAATTGTTCATTTTGAGGTTCAAAAGTGAAGTCATTGATGAAATTTTCCCTTAGTTCATGCCAGAAGAAGCTTTATCCTCTAGCTTCCTCCATCTTATACCATTTACTGGGTAAGTCATCTAGGGTTGAAGGGAACAAGTGTGGCCAGGCTCTTTCATCCTTATGTCAAAGTATTCTCCACTCTTTTTCACAAGTGTTGATATGTTCTTCTGGGTTTTGGCCTTGGGTGAAGATAGGGATTTGGGCTTGCAGAGTTAACTTCTTTCCACCAAAGCATTCGACAAAGTAAGTCGAAGCAGTAGTCCAGGTCTGTAGTTTCGTCTGATGGGTGTCCCACCATCTAGCTGCTTGACCTGTGAATGTTTCCACTAAGCTTTGAAGTCGGCCATGTTCTCCAATGTTTTTAGATACTTGTTCGACATGCATGACTGGGGATTTCCTCTCCTTATACCTTGGTTGTTGTGTAGTGTTTATGTTGGTCGGTTGTAAGGTAGGGCGTTCCCTTAGTCTCTTTTCAAATATTTTGGGGATAATTGAGACTACAAAGCACTGTCGGGTGGGTTTTTTCTGTACTTTTTGGATAGTCCAGCACCCTCTTGCTTGTGTTTCATAATTTTCCATCTCCCAGTCATATAATTCAGCATCTGAGTTATAACCAATGGAGTCTTGGTTACCTAAGTGAAGTTCCCCCTGGATGTTTGGTTCTGTATAGTCCAGATTGTTGTGGATTTGGTACAGTTGTCTAACATCGACTTCCTCATCAATTGGCTCTGTCCAAGGCTGTCCTTGGCATGGGTGAATGGGTACAATGAATTTGTGACCATTTCCTTTGATCTTGATCCATTCTTTGTCTAGGGATATAGATGCTTTCATTTTTCTTCCCCAAGGCCGACCTAATAGGGTTGGAAAAGAGATGGAACCTTCCTTCGGGTCAATAATTTCAAAATCAACTTTAGTTGAGATTCCCTTAATGGTCGTGTCGACATCTCTCCGAACCCCAATGGGTTCAATGAGGCCTTGGTCAGCTAGTTTTAGGTAGATGCCAGACTCATAGAGTTGAGGTTTACCCATCTGTTCCCATGTATCCATTGTCATAATATTTACTTGAGACCCGAAATCGAGCACTACCTGTCGGACGTGGTAACCTTCGATTTCTAGGTCGAAAAGTGGGTCGACATCATTTTTATCTTTTTGGTTTAAGCTGCAAATGTTCTTAGTTTGTTTTTCGATGTTGGTACCTTTTAGTGTGTGTAATAAGTTGATAAATTGAGCTACTGATTTGTCTGATTGAGCTAGCTGGATTAATTTATGTACTGTGTCGGGTCGACTGTTAACAAGGTCTTCTTGTCGTGCAATATCGTGAAATATGTGTGTGGCTTCTTGATATTTTTGTCTTTCTTTTCTAGGGTCAGGATATGTGTTTGTATTTTTAATTTTGCTTATCTGAGGGTTATCAAGCCCTGTTTTTGTGCCTTATCTAGTGACAATCTGTAAATTTTTAGTAGGTATTACATCATGCTTCTGGACACAAGACAAGACATTAACATTTTTCTTATTATTGATTTTTTCTAACATAGTAGGACAATCCTCCAGAGAGTGATTGCCTACTCCACAATGGTTACAGAATTTCAGATCAGTCCTGTCCTTGTATGGACAGTCGACGTATCGGTGCCCTTCTTTATGACATATAAAGCACTGGGTAGATCAACGCGGTCGTATGTCGTGATTCCCGACGAATCGACCTCTTCCTTCATATCTTTGTCGTCGATTGTTGTACCGACACTCATATCGTTGGCCATCTTGTTGTTGCCTGTTCTGGTTGTTTGATGTATTTTTCTACTCTTGATTCTACGCTACTGCATTGGTTTGATATACCACATGGTAGTTCTGTCGATTCTTCAAGTTTAGCTAACAGTCGGCGGTATTGTGACTTTTGGTCTCACAGATGGCGCACCAGGACGCCTTGCCGTTCTCCATGTTAAACGGACATTCTGCTGTAGAATGGTCTCCATGCTCCTGGCAGATGTCACAAAATGACTTGGTTTGTACGAAACGGACGTCTTGTCAGCTGTACTCCTGTCGACAATTATCTTTTGAATGGCCGTTTGTCAAACACTTGGTGCACCATATTTCCTGATTTTTGAGGGTGAGATCTTTTAGGGACTTCTGTACACTTTCTAGTTACTGTTCTAGTTGGTGGTCTGTGGGGTATGCAGGTATGTCTTCATCCATTTAAACCTGCAGAGCTTTTTTCAGTGCATCCTCGTACATTTTAAATGTCTCCAGACTAATATGGCGACGTACTTTCAGTGAGAGTCCTGCAAGAAACCATTGATATAGTAACTGCTCATCAATAACATAATCCAACTGGCTCAGTAAGTCTTTCCATCGCTTGCCATAGTTGCGCACGGTCTCGCCTGGCTTCTGTGAAGTAGTTTTGAGTTTCTTTGCTACCAGGTGCTTGGCGTCTGGGGTTTTGAAAAAGGACAAGAATTGTGCCTTAATATTAGCTTTCGTTGCTCTGGGTTGTCGTTTGGAAAAGGTCATGTACCACGTTAAGGCTCTCTTTCTTAATGCTCCTACAAACTGGGCCATTTGGTGGTCTTCATCGGTAACCTGGTTAGCTTCCCAGGTTGACTCGCAGACAAACCAGTGTCATCTGGGGTCTTCGTCGCCCTCATATAGAGGGATGTGAGCAGATCCGTGACCCATGTCTGAATCACTTTCTCTGCTGTCAGACGTCGACGGCGGTGGAGGTGGGGGTGGTGTTGAGAGTGGTGGGGTTATTGATATATTCGGGCCTGTGAAAATTTGATCGACGGAACTGGTGCTTCCGTCGGAGGTCGATACGTCTTCGACGTACAGTGGATTGTTGTGGATTACTATCGATGTTCCACTGCAACTTTGTGTGCACGGGTCTGATTCATGGATTTCTTCTAAAGCTGTATGTGGTGGGGGGGGGTGCTCCTTCATGTGTCGGTAAGAGCAAGTGGATACTTCGAAGGGAAGGTGCCGCTTGAATCGTCACCCAGTTCCCTTCGAACAGTCGACGTATGACCAGATGTCGTTCGGTGTACGTGTCGTCACCTTGTCGACTCCATATACTGAAGTCGCCATCTCTTAGTCGGAGGTCTTCTTTGACAATAGTTTTTATGTTTGTATGTGGATTCAATGGGGAAAGGGTCGTTCCTTCACCGAGAGCGCTTAATTGGAGAGCTTCTGGCTACTCTATCCACACTTCTTCCTTCGTAGGGGACGCTTATTTCTCTACGCCTTCTTCCTGTCGGTCATGACCCGACTCTGGCGAAATCTCTTCTCGGTCGGTCTCCCTAGGGTTTTATTCTCTGTGCAGGCCTTCGGCTCATTCTCGTCTAGCTTCTCTTCTCTGCTGTCGTTCGTCCCTTTCGAGTGTCTTGATGTCCGACATACTTTTGTACAATACTATGCCTTCTTCTGCCAACTTGTCATTACTAGTGACCGATATCGGAGTTCTGGTCAACTAGGATCCACTATACTCTCCCATCGACACATGACCAGCTACCCCCCCATAGCCTACCCGACGCTTTTAGGACGCTCGAATAGTTTGGTCTACTTGCTCAGGAAGTATTCCCACTCCCTTTCGGAAATGAACTTCTCCCACTTCCGCTGTTTCTCCACCCAGTTAGTGTTTGCAAGCTGTTCGAGGAGCGATAGACGAGGTTCGACAATATGGGCTACCCCTTTCTCGATCAAGAATTTGAACAGCAAGGTTGGTAGGGAACACAAAAATTGTTCATTGAATTCTATGTAAAATTTCTTTTTAACGGTTTCCACTGACGTTCTGTCTTCGACTACTTGTTCCTCACAGAAGTCGTCGGCGATTTTCTCGAACCACTCCGACAGATTTGTGCGGCCTCCCCGGATCAGTTTTTGCAGCAACTGTTCTTCTTTAGTCTCGTCCGGCTTGTTCATCCAGAATTTGCTTCAGTAGTTGTGGCACGGATTCGACAAACTTTTCATGGGTCTCTGTGAAAAATCTTGTTTTGGCTTCAGCGACTGTTAATCTGTTCCTACGGGCATAATTTTGCAAATAAGTGGCAATTTAACGCTCCCACCAGTCCTTAATCTCTTGCTCTGGTATCATATGTGAGCATATATTCTAGACATGTACTACCGGCAACGGAACCAATGTTGTAATCTCACAGATCACATAAGGTTACCAATAATACATACTAAAACATATATATCTATAAAACAGAGACAAGAGACAAGAACAGATAGGATGAAATAGATTATATTATTACTGTAATGAGTTCATACAAAACATAGAACTGAACTGATTTCTTTCTTGGCTCAACAGCCTAATTATACAATTTACAAACAGTTACAAAATAACTACCTGTTGGTTCGGTGAACCGACACGACTGTTAGTTAAGTTGACTAATCTTTTAGTTTAGTCGGCCGACCGGCTTAGTCGGCTGATCGACTAAGTCGGCTCATTGACTTATTCGGTTGATTGACTAATTTTTCCTTCATTCAAGTCGACTTATGTCGACTTTCTCCTTCTACACCCACCTAGGGGGGTTTGATGCCAATTTGGTAATTTTGGGATTTTTTCTCGCAATTGGATTCCAAAGCCATTAAAAACTCTTATGATGTATTTATAAACCTGTTAATAACAATTTCAGAGTTATATAGTCCAAAATTATCTTGTTTCCAACTATCATTGTGTGTAATTTAATTGTAATTTGATGGTTTTTACTGAATCTTGCACCCAAATTTGATTTGTGAACCTCACTAATGCTCCTAGATTCTCGTGTAGTTCAAATTACTCACTTGATGGTTCGAATTTATAACATGGTATCAGATATGGTTGGATATTTTTGAGTTGCAGACCAAATTCTTAGTGGATTTGAGCTGCTTTGTTAGTGAATTCCAGATAAAATCGAGTTGCTGAGTGTAACCCAATTATAGATTTCACCATCATCGGCATAGGAATTAATGGAGGCTACCCACATAATGCTAACACCTTTCAAATTGTTTGAATGGAAGGCAGAGATGGTGATTCAATTGAGAGCCAAGGGGCTTTTTAGAGTTACTATGGGCACTGAAGTGGAACCAAATTCTGCTGTGGAAAAGGCCAAGTTTCTTAAAAAATTGGATGAAGCATATGGTTTACTGTGTCTGGGCATCTCAAGAGTTTTGGTGTTCCATATTGACAGTTTGACATCACCAAAGGAGGTTTGGGAGAAACTTGAGTCTCTATTTGGCAAAACTGATGAGCTACGTGGTCACCAGCTTGAGAATGAGCTGATAAGCTTGAGCCCGGTGCACTATGACACAATATAGGACTTCTTCACCAATTTCAAATCACTTGTATTGTAGTTAAAATAATGTGGGATTGATAATAAGGAAGATCAACTGATCTTGTCTATATTTTCGAAGTTGGGGCCATAGTTCTCAGTTTTTGTGAGTACATTTCACTTAGGAAAACTCACCCTCAGTGAAAACGGAAAATGCCAAGTCTGGAATATTTCATGGAGTCACTTACTCAAGATCAAAGAAAATTGGTCCAAATGGGTTCCATCAAGACCAAATATCAAGCACTAGCAGTGGGGGTTTCAAATTCAGCAAAGGGAAAACCCAAGTCCAAGAATTCAAAGTTGTCGGACAAGAAGAAATCAGAAAAACCCAAATCCAGTGAGGGAGCTATGAATCCACCAAAAGAAAAGGAGAATAAAAGGAAAGAGAAGGCCAAATGCTCTTATTTCCACAAGGGTTGGCATCTAGAAAACTCATGCATGAAGAAAACCATAGACACCATGGCGCAGCTGCTGGAGAAGAACATTCCAGTTCCTGATAGCGCTAGGAAGAGAGATGGCAACTCCAGTTCAAGTGAAGGAAAGGAGAAATGTCATGCATTGGTGGCAGGTACTTCTAATTACTCATCCTTTATTATTGATTCAGTTGCTTCCAGGCATATAGTATCCAGGAGAGAATTCTTCTCCTCCATGAGTTTGAATGTTGGCCAAATAGTTCGAATGGGAGATGATTATGAACTCCAAACCAAAGGGATTGGGAGAATTGATTTAGACCATGGGTTATTCAGTGATGTACTGTATGTACCGAACCTTGCAGCAAATTTGTTGTTAGTCTACTAGATGACTCATACAAGAGATCCAAAGAGAATAATCTTTACTCCTGACTCTGTAGAGATTTCTGAAATCTCAATAGACCAAGTTGTTGCAATTGGGTATACTGATCATCATGAGAGAATGTACAAATTCTCTAATTTCCTCCCTACTTCCAGTGATCAAGCACTTCACTCACATGCCCATGAAGTTTCCAAACTATGGCATGAGATGTTTGGCCACATGAATTACATATATCTCCAAACATTGCACAAAGAAGGAATGGTGGAAGGTCTTCCACAAATTCAGCCATCTACTAGAGCATGTATTGGATGTGTGATTGGGAAGCATCCTGAGCAAAGCTACGAGAAGGGGAAGGAAAGGAGAGCAACAAAACAACTTGGGTTGGTGCATTCTGATCTGATTGGTCCACTACCCACTCCCTCATATGGTGCATTTAGGTATGTGCTTACATTTATTGATGACTACTCTCGATTTTGCTGGGTGTATTTTCTGAAATTAAAATCTGAGGTGTTTAAGCAACTCAAAGTTTGGAAAGCACTAGTAGAAAATCAGAGTGGGAAGAAGATAAAAGTCCTTAGGAGTGATAATGGAAAGGAATATGTGAATAATAATCTATAGTAACTTTGTGAGGAGTGTGTCATCCAAATGCAACACTCAACTCCCAACACACCACAGCAAAATGGTGTGGCAGAGAGAAAGAATAGATCTCTCAAAGAGATGGAAACTTGCACGATAGAAGTGAGGGAACTTAATCCCAAGCTATGGGATGAAGCCATAATATATGCTACTCACATTCAGAACAGAGCCTTCCATAAATCAGTGGAAGGGATGACACCCTACGAGGTATGGTTTGGTGAAAAACCAGATGTCTCAAATTTCATGATATTCGGGACAAAAGCATGGGCAAGAATACATTCAGAGAAGAGGAAAGCCTTGCAGCCACAAAGCAAGGAGTGTCTCATGGTTGGATAGGGTGAAGACACCAAAGGATAAAAGCTCTTTGACACATCTACCGGCAAAAATTTTGTTGAAAGAAGTGTCAAATTTGAAGAAGAGCCAATTCTAGACTTTGAACTTGCACCGGGGAATTGCTCCTCTCCTCAACCATTCAAAGATGTAAGTGATGACACATGCTCTATTTTTTCTGATAATTCTGATATGAATGTTTCTGAAGATGATATTTCTGTAGATGAATCACCATCTAGGCCCAAATGGGCTGAAAAAATTGTGCAAGAAGCCAAAGAATTGGCAAGCAATTCTCAAGAGCCTAGGAGAACTAGATCCCAAACTAGTAAGGAATCATTTGCTAGTGATAGTGCTCTTGCTGAGCACTGTTACATGCTGATAATTTCTGACCCACAAACATATCATTAATCTTGTACAAACCCAAGATGGAAGTCAGCAATGGAATATGAGCTTCAGTCCCTCCAAGAGAACAATACTTGGGATATGGTTCCCCTTCCTCCCAAGAGGAAAGTTATTCAATGTAAATAGGTCTACCGGACCGAAATTGCTGCTGATGGTTCTGATATAAAACACAAGGCTAGGTTAGTGGCTAGGGTCTATTCTCATATCCATGGAGTCGATTACACAGAGACCTTTGCATCGGTTGCAAATATGGACTCAATTAGACTAGTTCTTGCACTAACAGCTAGTAAGTGTTGGGAGGTTCACCACATGGATGTAAAGAGTGATTTCTTGCATGGTGAACTACAGGAGGATATCTATATGCAGAATAATTAAGGTTTCCAAGAGGATCCTGCATTGGTATGCAGGCTGAAAAAATCATTGTATGGATTCAAGCAAGCCCCCAAGGCTTGGTATGCAAAAATGGATGCTTTCTTGCTTTCAATTGGTTTCACAAGATGCAAATCAGACCCTAATGTGTATTTGCAGAAAAATGATGTTAAATTTCAGGTCATTGTTCTTTATGTTGATGATATTCTTATTACAGGTTTCTGCACCAATTCAATTGGCCAAATTAAGAACTCTTTGAACAGTGAATTTGCTATGACAGACCTAGGATTGCTAAGGCAATTTTTGGGCTTAGAAATTGAGAAAAATGGTAAGGGAATCATGCTGAGTCAGCCACAGTATGCTTAAGACCTGATGAATAAGTTTAATATGGCTGAGTGTAAGGCAGACAAGTCTCCCTTTCTTTCTGGTATTAAATTGCATGAATTTGGCAATTCCCCAATGGTGGATATCACACTCTACATGCAACTAGTGGGCAGCTTGCTCTACCTCACTCATACAAGACATAATTTATCTTATGCTATGAGTGTTGTAGAAATACACATGCACCAGCCACATGAGATCCATTGGAAGGCTTCTAAAATAATTCTTCAATATGTCCAGGGAACCAAGAAGTTCAGAGTGCACTACATAGCTAGTTCCTCACTTCAACTAGTTGGATTTTCTGATTCAAATTGGGCCGATGATCCAATTGACAGAAAGTCAACATCAGGTTTTGTCTTCATGTTTACTGAGGGTCCTATTTTTTGGTCAAGTAAGAAACAACACACCATCTCACTTTCATCAGTAGAGGCCGAATACAGGGCAGCAGTCAATGCTGCAACTCAGTGTGTTTGGTTGCAGGAAATTATTCAGGAGTTTGGTGTCACAATTGATTCTCCAACCAACATTTGGGTGGATAATCAGAGTTCCATCAAGATATATACTGATCCAGTCCATAGGTAGAGGACAAAGCACATGGATATTCACATGCATTAAATTTGAGGCTTAGTGCATGACAGAGTGATCTCACTGTAGTATTTCCCATCCACCAAGCAAATTGCCAACATTTTTACCAAGGATTTCACTGAGAAGACCTTCACTTACCTAAGATATTTGCTTGGGGTGAGTGAAGGATGGTAATTTTTTGTTATATCATTGTATTTCCATCCCCATGTCCATTCTTTAGGGGATTTTTTTCCCATGTGGCTTTCCTTCTTTCCTCGAATTCACATGGACAAATAAAAATTGAAATTTCTGATTATGTACTTGAGGTGACTTGATCCATTGTTGAAAAGGCCTTAATCAATTTGTGAGCACACTTATTTTTTGGATTAAGGGAGGGTTTTAGAACATTAATCCATAATTAGTACCTTATTTACACTAATTAGTCAATTTTATTTCTTTTTTAAGCTTTAATACACTATGAGGTGGACTAGGGGTGCTTAGGTGGACATATGCCATGTCAAGTTGAGGTTCTATGACCCACATGGGTAATCCAACATAGTCATCCAGACACATATGCACATCCATCATTTCTGGTGCACTCTCATTCATTGAATGTGGCCAGGAAAGTTGACTTGGGGCGCTAGAGTGGGATTTGGCCAAATTTGGCTTGATTTGGTGCAATTAATGTTGCATTGAGAGTCTAAAACATCCATTTTTCCACACCCATGATTTCCAAGGTGTAATAATTGACCCAACACACATAATCCATTCCACTTAAGCAATTTTTGGCCATTTTGAGAGATTTGGGATGAGATTGGCCCACCTAGGGGGGTTTGATGCCAATTTGGCAATTTTGGGATTTTTGCTCACAATTGGGTTCCAAAGCCATTTGAAACTATTATGATGTATTTATAAACCTGTTTATAACAATTTCATATTCATACAATCCAAAATGATCTTGTTTCCAACTATCATTATGTGTAATTTAGCTATAATTTGATGGTTTTTGCTGAATCTTGCACCCAAATTTGATTTGTGAACCTCACTAATGCTCCTAGATTCTCATGTGGTTCAAATTTCTCACATAAATGACTATGTATTTGTGGTTGTTGGCTGGTTCTTTAAGATGGTGATTTTAATTCCTTGTAAGAACAGAATCATAGCAAAGGCCACTTCTAATCTATTCTTCTTACATGGTTGGTTTGATTTTGGGATCCTATAGGCCATTATTTCAAATATATATATAGAAAATTATTGAGTAATTTGTGGTCCAAAATATGGTTGATGAGGACACCAAGCTGACTAAATTGAATGTCTTCCACCCTAAACCAATGGCTATATAGAGTTAATCGACATGATGATTTTTCATATCGTGATCATGTTAAACTCCAAACATCCACACTCATGGGATGAGATCCTTATTTATGTTCAACATAGCTACAATAAATCCCTTCATAGCTTTACTTGCCACAATCATCTCTCGGTGTGCTTGGGATTCCAACCATTAGCCTCAAATGACATAACACTCCACATTGCATATACATAATAAAAATCCTCCCATTATTAAAGTGATGATGATAAGGAAACCAAGTTTCTTGAGAATATATAGCATGTACAACAACAAGTTCATGATATTTTGGATAAAGTTAATGCAAACTATAAGCAACACCAATATCAATCTCGACTTCCACATAAAATTGAGGTGGTCAATAATGTATGATTTCACTTGTAGAAAGAGAACCTCTGAGACCCCATTGGAATCCCTACCCACTCTAATATTGGCCTTAAACCATCACCAAGGTCATGGGTGAAAATTATTTTGAATTGAGTGCTCCCCCTTTCCTCGAATTGCACCATGTATTTAATGTCTAGATACTTTCACCAACCATATTTTCCACCTCTCATAGATATATCAAAGGTAGTTGAGCACTTGATCCCTATAGAAATCAATCCTGATTGTACTAAGAAGGTTTCCTTCAATCATAACATGGAGACCAAGATTAAGGGCACCCAGATAACCATGGCAAGTGGGTCACCGGGAATTAGATTCATTAGAAGTTTCCACATATGATGGAGAAATTTGACACAATGGGGACCATTTATCCCTAAAGGGGGACTACTGGTGCAGGTGGCTACTAGTGGCCAACCTCCTATTCAACTAATTTAGAATCATTTGACCTCTTGGTAGTTTTTTAGGTCTTGAAGCTCCGATGCATTTTTTAGGAACTAAACATTGTTTTTTTCCCTACAACATATTAATGTTGTCCAAGGCTTTGCTAACCTTGAACAAAATAGTTTTTCATATCAATATCTTTCCAATAGGCTATCACATGCCTCAAACATAGTTTGTATGTCGAAGTTCTGGCACCAAGAATCCATTGTATCAACTAGACTCCTAGTGACACACATTCCTTTTACCACTTCATCTTTTACATTTAGGGCTTTGGATATGTATGGGTATTTACTCTTAGGGTTTAGCACTTTACATTAAAATTTGATCTTCTGAATCTTGTGATGGTCTTCTTCTGAATGAACATAGATGAAACATCTCTTTTCAAAGATAATCTACCACCATTCTAATTAAATGTATTGCTTTATAGTTTACAATCTTTTTCTAATCTCATTCATTATTGAAATTTGGGTTTTAACTGTACTATTGTTCTTTATGTAACATCTTTATGTATGTGTTTCCATTTTGTATGTATTCCTTCATTTCATTTTCCAAGTAATCTATATCTATGGTATAAAACCAATCTTCTCTATGTTGTTTATTGATGCATGTCCTTGACAAGATATGGGTATTGGTATTTGGATCTTGAATTAACAAAGCTTGGGGAAAGAAACTCTCATTGGCCCAACCATCCTCACGTGGTGAAAGAAAAGAGATATGATGGACTCGGGAGAACTTATTAAGTTATTCCTTAAGGATTCCCACATGCAATTGAGGAATGATTTGATGAATAATTTTACTTAGATCCTTTGACAACTACCATTGAAAACAAAGAAACCTTCAATTGATAACCATTTCAGAGGTGCAACAACCTTCAAGGTACAAGTTAAATTTGAAATTCCTTTATTACAATGACAAATACATGAATATTATTTGGAAAAATGGTTAAATATGTTAGAGGGTTTTTATTATGTTAAGAAAATTCTTATAGAGAAAATATCACCTTCATACTACTTAAGCTCCTCCCCTAGATCAAACATTAGCGGGATAAATACTAGTAAATACATGTCGAGTATAAGTATGGAACATAAAGGAAATAACCCACTTGGGTGGAATTTTTTTATTCCCTCAAGAAAGAATCCTACCATGTTTGAAACTATGATAATTAGTACTCGAGATGAACAACTTTGCACCAAGAGAGAGACCAAATGGTGTTAAATTTCATAAATATATTCCATACCCTGCACTCAGAGATAGGTACCATTGACTCTAAAAAACTCTTGGTCCTGAAGTACCACAACAACCTACACAGGTACATCAGAATAACTATGGATTTTTTGGACATCTACTCACCATTTGTCACTTATTGATATGATGTCAAAAGCGAGCAAAAAATTAAGAAAAAGAATAATCCAGAGTCTAGGTCTACAAATTGTTCAAATAATGTAACTTCGAAGAATATTTAACTTGTACTTCACATTATTATTATTCCTCCTTTGGAAGATGTTACTGATGTAAAAGGTCATGTAAATGTCATGAGGTAAACCCTCAGTTGTAAGTCGGGTTAATATCACGTAGAAAAGATTATTATAATTATTGTTGTGAAGTTTTCCTAGGTAGATCGGCCCTGCCAGTCAAGTAGGTCGGTCTAGTTAGTATAAAAGTCAGTTGGAAAGTTAGTATAAATAGGGAGGATCCCTCCCTCATTTGTACACACTCACACACACTTGTATTGCGCAAGAGAGAGAAAGAAGGAGAGACAGAGAAGGAGGAGGAACAATGTCTTTGGTGTTTTAGCTCTTATGCTTGGGGTTTGGTCTCTCACTTGATGAGAACTTGTTCTTTTTTCATTTCATATTGGTAATCTATTTTGAGGAAGTTTTGTTGTGTTTTTACCATTAGGGTTTCCTAGGGTAAATTGTTGTGTACCTTGTGATTTTTGTTTCTTTTAATGATCCTATTTATGTTGTTATTGTGAAAATGTATTAAATGCTAATCAAGTTAGGAATTAAGATATGATAACATAGAAATATTAACATGGTATCATATCTAGCCTGAAAAGAGCATCTTTCATGAGGTAAATCTCTCTCTCTCCTTCTCCAGACAAGGAAATTAGGGTTTTCTTATAAAGTGGAATTTTTGAGTGCAACTGGAATACGAAAGTGCACGCCTCCTAGGAACATATTTTGGCACCAAGATTGAAGTTTTCCAGTGGGAATATCCTTTGGAAATTCAAGCCCTAGTTTGGATTCAAACCAGAAAACCAATAAACTAGAAAACCATAAACATAACAAAAAACTATAGTCTAGAATCTTACAAGTCCAGTTTCAAGGGTTAGAATTTGGATTATTTAGAAATTGTCTGTACCATCATACTTGCCTCAGTCAAGTTCATATTTTGGTGAGTACAATTTTCATTTTTTATAAATTTTCATTTTTTGCCATGTTTTGATGTTTGGGACAAGATGGCTCCAAGCACTAAGCTTGATGACAAGTTGGAAGGTATAGAAAACTTTCGTGCTTCGAAACATTCTAGAAGAGAATGATCTTACAAATTTTATCAAGGGAATTACGTCGAAGCCCAAAGAAGATGAATAAAAATAAAAGTACAATAAATACATGATTAGGGAAAAGAGAATCACTTAATTCCTCAAGTATCCTCTAAGGATACACCTAAGGAAATGTTTGATTCCCTATCAGGAATGTATGGAGGAAGAAACATCAACCGAAATATGAACTTGAGATCCCAACTCAAAAGTACAAAGATGAGCAAGGGTGAATCTATCTATGAATACTTCACAAGGGTCTCTCAATTCAAATAACAACTAGAATCAATTGAACATAAGATTGATGAAATTGAACTAGTAATGAATGCTCTCAATGGTCTTACTAGACCATGGGATTCCTTCATCCATACAATGTGTGCAAGGAAGGAAATCCTAAATTTTGATATCCTATGGGAAGAATGTGTTCAAGAAGAAGATAGAGTAGCTAACCGAGAAGAACTACTTAGAGATGATGACCATGCTCTAGATACTCATGCCATAAGAAGAAAAGGAAAGCATAATTTCAAGAAAGAAACTCATAAGGGGTCTGATCCTCCTAATAAGTTTCAAAATAATAGAAGGGGAGATTACAAGCATAAATATTTATCCTCTTATCAATGTTACAACTATGCTAAGATAGGACACATTGCCATAATTGTCTGACAAAGAAAGAAGAATATAAGAGGAAGAATAACAAAAGACACCATGCTAACTTAGTAGTAGAAGAAGAAGAACCTCTTAGGAATTTAGCAAAAGTATAAGTTGAAGAATATGTTCTCTAAAATATGCATCTATCACTAGGGGGTGGCATGTATGAACTCATAGGTCACTTAGAAGTAGCCTTGATTCATGATTCTACAAGATCATAGAAGGATTTCTCACATAAAACTATAAAATCCCTACCACATGTGGGCAATATAGTCATAGGTATACCAAACCTAAATATTGATCATGAAGGATGAAACCTTTGATGAAGATTCAAGTTGAGAAATTTATAGCTCCTAGATCTTGTTGGATGTTGGAGGAGCTAGTCAGTGAGCTTACTAGCTCCTCCAACAGATCTGCAGAACCAATGAATGAAGTTGCACCTTCACCTGATGATGAGATTTCGAAAGAACATGATATGTTGGAGCCCCAAGAATCTCCCCATGTGAATATCTCCCACAAGAGAAAGCCATATTGGTCTCATGATATTATTCAAGAAGTAGAAAGGTATGGTTCTCCAGAAGGCTCCAAAAGGTAGAGCAACAATCCAAAGCCATTTCCTAGTTATGTGGCTTTGATGTGTGATCTTGTAGACAAAGAACCTACTTGTTTTGAAGTAGTTGTTCAAAATAAATAATGGATAGAATATATGACATAATAATACCAATCCATAATGAAGAATGATGTATGGGAAATAGTTCCCAACCCAGAAGGAAAAAGTGTGGTATCTTCCAAATGTATCTACAAGATAAAACATACAGCAGATGGATGTGTAAATAGCCTTCCTAAATGATGTTATTAAATAATAAGTGTACATAGAAAAGTCACAATTTTTTGAAGTCGAAGACATAATAACACATATCTGTAAATTGAAGAAGGCTCTGTACGAACTGAAACAAGCTCCAAGAGCTTGGTATAGAAGAATCAATACTTTTCTAACGAGTTTGGGATTTTCCCAACCTTTAATTCAAGGTCATGGATAATGAACCTTTCATATTTTTGATGTATGTGGATAATGTATTCCTGATAGAATATGAGAAGAAAATCTCAGAGTGAAGAAGAAGCTTGCTACAAAATTCAAGGTGAAATACCTTGGCTTGATGCATTATTTTGCAGGTCTTGAAGTATGGAAGAGCCCAGAAGGAATATTCCTTAACCAAGGGAAGTATGCAGTACAAATCCTGAAAAGGTTTGACATGTTGGAATGTAAAGCCATGGCCACACCCATGGATATACACTTGAAGTTGTTGGTTGATGCTTCATTAGAATTAGTGGATGTGACACTATACAAACATATCATTGGTTCATTCATGTATCCGATGAATAACCGACCATATATATGCTTTGATATGAAAACTTTGAGTTAGTATTTGGTTGAACCCATACATGTTCACTTGGTAGTTGCAAAGCATGTGATGAGTTACCTAAAAGGTAAAAAATACTATGGTCTCGATTATACTAGAGATCATGACTTTAGACTGTATGGTTATGTAGTTTCAGATTGGGAAGGAACTGTCTCACATAGAAAGAGCACTTAAAGAGGATGTTTTAGTATGGGTTCAACCATGATATCATGGCTAAGAAGGAAGTAATCTAGTGTTTCTCTCAGCACTAGATAAGAAGAATATATTGTTTCTTATTCCTCCAGTTGTGAAGCCATATGCCTTCAAAATTTGGTATCAGATATATTTGATCTGGAGATGGATAATACCATGATTCTATGTGATAACTAAAGTTGCATGATGATGACAAAGAACCCCGTGTTCCATGATAATATGAAGCACACAAAGATCTGATACTTCTACATTCATGACATGGTGCAGAAGGTAGCCATAAAGCTCCAATATGTGAGCATAGATGAGCAAGTTGCAGATGTGTTGACTAAGCCTCTATCTCATGTGAATTTTCAACACTTCCAAGGCAATGTTGGAGTTTTCTGTAAGGATTTCCCTCGAAAGGGGTAGTAGTATTGATAATATGGAATCCTAATCATAGCAGATAGCTGATTTGGGACTGATAATCCTTAAACTTGATCCCATAATACTGAAAGGAAGGATCGTCTTAAATGTTGATATTGTTGGACTCAATCTCCTAATTCTAAAAGGAAGGATCATCCAAGATCATGAAGTTGGGGATTGATCATCCTTAGACTTGACCCCATAATTCCAATAGGAAGGATCGTCTTAAATGTTGATCTTGTTGGACTGGATCCCGTAATTATGAAATAAAGGATCGTCCAAGTTGATGAAGTTGGGATTGATCATCCTTAGAATTGATCCTATAATTTTGAAAGGAAGGATCGTCTTAAATATTGATCTTGTTGGACTGGATCCCATAATTCCAAAAGGAAGGATCATCTTAAATGTTGATCTTGTTGGACTGGGTCCTGTAATTCCGAAAGGAAGGATAATCCAAGATGTTGAAGTTAGGGCTAATCAACCTTAGACTTGATCTCGTAATTTTGAAAGGAAGGATTGTCTTAAATGTTGATGTGGAAGGAATAAACATCCTTAGACTCGATCCCATAATTCCAAAAGTAAGGATATTCTTAAATGTTGATGTGGAAGGACTAACCATCCTTAGACTTGATCCTGTAATTTTGAAAGGAAGGATTGTCTTAAATGTTCATGTGGAAGGACTAACCATCCTTAGACTTGATCCCGTAATTCTGAAAGGAAATATTATCTTAAATGTTGATGTGGAAGGACTAACCATCCTTAGACTTGATCCCTTAATTCTGAAAGGAAGGATCGTACTAAATGTTGACATGGAAGGACTAATAATCCTTAGACTTGATCCCGTAATTCCAAAAGGAAGGATTCTCTTAAATATTTATGATAGCAGTGGACTTGATCCCATAATTCTTAAAGGAAGGATAGTCTAGAATGATAATAGTGGACTTGATATCGTAATTTCGAAAGGAAGGAACTTCTAGGATGTTAGTAGTGGACTTGATCCCATAATTCTGAAAGGAAGGATCATCTAGAATGTTAGTAAGTGGACTTTATCTCATAATTCTGAAAGGAAGGATTGTCTTGGATGTTAGTAGTGGATTCAATCCTATAATTCTGAAAGGAAGGACCATCATGTGTATGTATTTGTTAGTATTGGTAGCTTCGCAAAGACTTGATCCTGTAATTATGAAAGGAAGGATTGTCTAAGTACCACATATGTGTTGTCCATGATCTCATAATTCTGAAAGGAAGGATCATGTTGGCTGTTTCTATACCTTCCCTAGATGATGTTGCTCTTAATCTTAAGATGTTGATGATGTTGTCACTTGTTGTTGTTGTTGTTATTCTAGATTTATGCTGACGAGACAACCTTGTGCTTTTGTTGTTGTTGTTATTCCAACTTTATGTTGATGATCCAGCCTCATGATGTTGTTCTTGTTGTTATTCCAGATTTATGCCGATGAGCCAACCTCATGTCGTCGTTGTTGTTGTTCTAGCATTATGCTAATGAGCCAGCCTCATACTATTTATGTTAGTGATGTATCAATTTTTATGCATATGGTGATGATGTTCAAATAGAAAATGATGATGCTCTAGATACATGTTGGGGATGATGCTCCAGTTCCATATTGCAAATGATGATGCTCCATCTCCATGCTGCTGATGATGTTTCAGTTCCATGCTGCATGTGATTATGTTCCTGTAGATGATGATGATTCTCCAGCTCCATGCTGCAGATGATGATGCCCAAGTTCCATGTTGTATATAATGATACTTCATCTTTGTACTGAATATGTTGATGATGATACTTCAGCCATGTACTTAATATGTTTATACTCTAGCTCCGTGCTACAGATGATGGCGTTGTTCAAAAATTCCAATTATCTATAGATGTACTAGATGATGTTCCAAAATATGATGTTGATGATGTCTCCTATCTCCTTCTGAAGATGTTGTGTTGAGCCACACCAATTTTTGTTGCTATCAGTAGAATACCCTTCTTGTTAAGGGGGAGTGTTGAAATAATGTAACTTCAAAGAATATTCTACTTGTACTTCACATGATTATTATTCCTCCTTCGAGAGATGTTACTGATGTAAAAGGTCATGTAAATGTCATGAGGTAAACCCTTGGTTTGTAAGTCAGGTCAATAACACCTAGAAAAGGCGATTATAATTATTATTTTCAAGCTTACCTAGGTAGGCCAACCCTGCCAGTTAGTTAGTTAGGTCATCCCAGTTAGGGTAAAAGTTAGTTGGAAAGTTTAGTATAAATAGGGAGGTTCCCTCCCTCATTTGTACACACTCACACGCACTTGTATTGTGCAAGAGAAAGAAAGAAGGAGAGATAGAGAAGGAGGAGGACTAGTGCCTTTGGTGTTTTAGCTCCTATGATTGGGGTTTGGTCTCTCACTTGATGAGACCTTGTTCTTTGGTCATTTCAAACTAGTAATCTATTCTGAGGAAGTTTTATTGGGTTTTTCCCTTTAGTGTTTCCCAGGGTAAATTGTTGTGTACCTTGTAACAGTGTTTCTTTCATTGATCATATTTATGTTGTTATTATGAAAAATTATTAAATGCTAATCAAGTTAGGAATTAAGCTATGCCAGTATAGAAAACTTAACACAAATCCTGCACCAAAAAATGTTAAATGTATCACTAACTCACAAAACAAGCGATACAGAAAGGATATCCAAACTCATGACAATTATTTCAATCCATGGGTAAGTAATGATAATGGGAAGTCAAATAAGTTCATTGGAAATACCCTAGCACAACATTGATGAATTTCACTCTAAATAATCATTATTGGATAAGATGAAATCCTCAAAACCAAGCTCTATTTAGAATATAATTTAGAGCAAGAAAAGGGAAGTGGATCATTGACATGGAACCTAGTGCCACCATTGCAACCACAAATATCCAACCAAAAGAGCCATAGGAGCCATGGGAAGGTGGTTTCTCTTCCATTCACTAACGTGGGTGAAGGAGGCTCTACTATATTTCATTAGTTACAATGGTAGCTAAAAGAACCTGATCTTAATCGAGGTCATCAAAATATGAATTTGTCAACAAAGACATATCCCCAAAAACACATAATTGATTGGTTGAGTTGGGATGAGACATTTGTGTTAGTCAACAATGTTACCTTAACCAAAAAAGAAGGGCCTTCAAACATGAGGTAATATTTGATGTTTCCCCACTTCAAGGTCATGATGTTCTTTTAGGACAAACCTATATATGAAAACACAATGCTATTTATGAGTATAGGCCCCATAGTGTCATTTCTAATTTAGGAATTCAACTCTACAGAATACCTGAGGTAGTTTTGAATACCATAGTTTCCTTGATGTCGATAAAGCAGTGTCAAAATTTATGATCTCACAAATCAGGAAATTCATCCTCTTCATGGTGAACAAGAGGTCATCACAAACACCACAACCTCAACACAAGGCCTCTTTAAATAGCAGAGTGAGGTGGAAAATATTGAAAAGGAACACATAGATATATTTTCCTTACCTAAAGGGGTTCCTTTGCATTTCCAGGTGAAACATTCAATTGGTTTGATACTTATTTCTCTTTTAACTAATGAACAAATACAAATTCTCTCTTTGGGAGAATTAGAAATTTAAACATCAACTTTAATAGCTTATACAAAAGGGCCACATTGATCAAGATCCTCACATTGTGGGATCCCAATTGTGTTGGTGCAGAAGAAGGACGGAGACTCTATATTTATTAATAGATATTTGAACAAAATCACCATCAAGAAATGATACCTAATCCTTTGGATTGATGATCATTTACCAACTTAAGGCTTCCAATTTTGTTGAATGAATCGATCAAATAAAACTACACGATCATGATATTTTGTAGAAAACCAATTCCAAATACAAGTAGTGTCATGATTAGCTCCAGGTTTGACATAATTTTCAAGTGGGAGATAAGGTATGGGTGCATTTGCAAAAAGAGCATCTCACGGGACACCATCAAAATTTACACCCACTCCAACATGGTATATACACCATGACCAGGGTTGTGTGTGAAAATGATTTTGAATTATGTATATTCCTTGTTTCTATGGTTTTTACCGTGTATTTAATGAGGAGTTTCTTTGACCATGTTTTCCCCCTCTCCTTTAAACCTCAAAGGTGGTTGATCACGTGGCCCATAAAGAACGTAATATTCACTATATTGAGAACATAATAGTCGAATGAATCATATAAATTGAGATGAAGGGAAACCACTAATAGAACATCCAAACTACATTAGGTCATTAAAGCATGGAAACTTCTTCACCAAGGTAAGTGGGTCACTAGAATTCAAATTCAACATAAGTTTACCCCTCTAATGGAGGAACTCGATGTAATGGGAACATTCCTTTTGTCACTTCAACTCCTAAGATTAGGGTTTTTTCCTCTTAATGTTTATCACTTTATGTTGAATGGCCATATTTGGCCTCTTGTGATGGTATTATTTTAAATGAGCATAGCCGACACATATCTCTTCGAAGATAAGCTACCACCATTCTAGCTAGTTGTATTGATTTGTAGTTTACACTCTTATTCCATTTTATTCATTAATATTAGTTGGGTTTTCTTGTACTATTATGATCTCCACAACATCTTTGTGTGTGTGTTTTCATTTTGGATTTTTGCCTACATTCGTTCTATAAATCATCTAGATTAGTGGCATCCGAGCAATTTTCTCTTTATTGTTTCTTGATGCATTTCCCTATAAAGATTTAAGTATTATGATTTGGGTCTCAAACTAACTAAGCTTGAGGAAAGTTTCTCTCATCATCCCAAGTAGCCTCACATGTAAGAAGAAAAGTGAGATGATGTAGCAGGAGATCCTATTAAGTTGTTTCTACAAGAACCCCTCCCATGGCATAGGAGCAATATGATGGATAATTTCACCTAGATCCTTCATTTAATTCCAACGACATTAGATATTCCTTCAACTAGTAGCCATTTTGGAGGTGAAACACCGTTCAAGGTACAAATTAACTTTGGAATTCCTATATTCTAAGGGAATATACATGGAGATCATTTAGAGAAATGATTAAATCTATAGAGGGTTATAATTTTGTCAAAAAAATTCTGATAGCAAAAATATCACCTTCATAAAGCTTAAGTTCCTCCCCCAAGTCAAATATTGGTGGGAGAGTTCCTAGGAGATACATGTTGAGGATGAGTCTACAACATATAAGAAAAAAATGACTTGGGATTTTTTTTCAATTCCCTCAAGAAGGAATTTTACCATGTTGAAAACTATGTTGACCGGTACTCGATATGGACAACTTTGTGCCAGGTTAGAGACCAAATGGTTTCATTGTTCACAAATATATTCCATACCATTCTCTCAAAGGTTGGTATCAGAGAAATAAAATGGAACTTGATCCTAAAGCACCCCAATATCCTACATAGGTACATCCATATAGATATGGATTTATTGGACATCTCATCATTGATATCACTTATCCATATGCTGTCAAAATAAACAAAAAATTAAGCAAAAGAATTTGTGAGATCTTGGGTTTGCGAATCAACAAAAATAAAATCACAGTAAAGATGTAATCACTCTTAGAACAAAGGATAAAGTAAGGAAAACCAACCTCATGAAAACATGTCCAACACAAAGGTAAAGAAGGCTAATGGGAAGTCCAAGAATGACATGCATAAGTGGTGTAAGTTCCACAAAATCCCCTAGCATGACATTGATGAATGTTGCTCAAAACAACCATTGCTGGTTTGAGATAAAAACCCTTGGATTATTACTCTAGTTCAAGCTCTGATCCATAGAAGGATAAGGGGAAGTGGATCATTGACATGGAACCCATTGTCACCATCCCAACTGCAACTATCCAACTAGAAATGAAAAGGAAACATAGGAAGGGTAACACCTCCTCCATTCAGATATGTGGGTGAAGGGGACTTAATTATATTAATTGTTGAAAATAGTAGATAGAAGAACCTAATATTGACCAATGTCAGTAAGAGATTGAAGCTATCTATAATGACACACCCTCAACCTCACACCAACACTTGGTTGAGATAGGGATAGGACATCTACGTTAGTTATTAATGTCACCCATCCTACAACATCATGTCCTTCGAAGATGAGGTACTATGCAATGTTGTCCCACTTGAAATTTTTTATGTTTTTCTAGGAAAATCCTATATATGGAAACACCATGTGGTTTATGAGGCTGGTTATAGAGGGTATCTAAGGTAGTGCCAACTACAACAGTTTCTTTGATCTCAGCAAAACAATTCCATAAGGTCATCTCTCACATCAAGATATTTTTCCTCTTTAGGGTTCAGTCATAAGGTGAACAGAAGGGTGATTGTTATCACCATAGCCTCAACATGAGGCCTCTCTACATAGCAAAAGAAGGTGGAGAATATTGTAGAGGAATACATAGATATTCTCACCTCACCCAAATACACACCTCTACATAGACAAGTCAAACATTTAATTGATTTCATACATGGTGCTCCTTTACGTAATGACACAATATATAGAATCTCTCTTCTGAATATTGAGGAAATTGATATTATATTAAATAACTCATCCAAAAGGGCTACATAGAATTGATACCTAGTCCCTTGGATTGATGGTCTTCTTTATTAGCTTAATCATGCCAAGTTATTTAGTAATATTTATATGAATTCAAGCTACCAACAGGTCTTGATTAAACAAACTAATATATGGAAAATAAACCTCAAGCCTAAAGAATGCCTTTTGGAGTGGTTGATAAAGCCTTTTGGATTGACTAATGCTCCAACAATATTAATGAGCATGATTAATGATATGTTGTGGTTACTTACAAAAAATTTCACATTAAGTAGATCTCAATCACCCACTAGAAACACAAGTTATAGGATAATTTAGAGAAATTCTCATTCAACATGGAGATAATTGAGTATCCGTTAAACATCATGGATGAATATGGGGTGAATGTGGAGCCATATAAGATCCAAGTCTTTCGCAATTGTACAAACCCAACGACTCTAAAAAAGCTTCACAACTTATTGAGCCTCACCAACTTCTATGGCACGTTTATGTCAACATTCTCTCAAATTACTTGGCCCCTAAGCTAAGTACCAATGGAGGGTCCAAAGACAAGTTCATTTGGTTTGAATTATAAAAGAAAGAATTAAAGAAATTACAAAATTTCCTTTGTTTGGAAATAGTACTCAACCTACCAGACCTATGGTAACCCTTTGATATTGAGACTAATTATTTTATTATGTTACCAATGCAATCCTCACTCAATAAAAACATCTAGTTTCTTAACATAGTGATACACTCTATGATGTGGTTCGTAGGTACCCCAACTGTGACAAGGACATGTAATCCATTGTGCATGAATGTCAACAATGGAAACATTACATCTTAGGTAAATAGATGATCATGCACACTAATCAAAATCCTTTGCATTTCATGACGACACATGGGAAGTTAGAGAATAACCATTGTTATAAATGGTCAACATACATGCAACAGATCAACCTAAACATCAAATTTAAGAAGGGAAATGAAAAACACATTGTAGGCTATCTAATGACCTCCATTCATGACGATGAATACCATTCTCAAATCTTGCTTATATGAGAACATTAGTTGGCCTCAATTGTATGAAAACCACACCGACTTTGTTTTCACCTATGAGACATTGCATGTAGGAAAACTGGTCTTGGACTTTCATCTCTACATGAAATTTTATTCCATCTAAGATACCTCTATGCTCCTTCAAATGAGGATAAGAAAATGAGATATGAGATATGAAGGAACTTTGACATGGAAAATACAATGTCAATATTGTATAAATACTTCTATTATCCAATGATTTGACTAGATGTTGAAAAGTATAGTAGATCATGCACAACCTATTCCATTTCCAAACTTACAATCAAGAAGTAGGGGTTTTAGACTCTAACTATCCCAAATAAACCCCAAGTGTCTGTCTCCATTCACTACATGTATGGATTTCCTTCGACTAAGCATGGAAACTACTGTGTATTTGTAGTTCAGTGTTCACCGATTCTGTAAGATGGTCATTTTAACACCTTGTAATAAGAGAATCATAGTAGAGGTCATAGATAAGATATTTTTTAGGGTTCATTTAGGGTTCCCACAAACCATTATTTTAGACCGAGACAATGGATTCTTGAAAATTGTTGATGATGGACACCAAGTTAATAAACGATTGTCTTTCAACCCCAAACCTATGGACATGCAAAGGTAGTTAAAATGATGATTATGCATATCCTCACTATGTACAATTGAAAATATCCACTCATGTGGAATGAGAGCCTTCCTTATGTTGAGCATAGCTACAACAAATCCCTTCTTATCTCTACTGGACACGACTCTTTTCAAGTGTGCTTGCGACTTCAACCATTACCTCAAATTGATGTAGTGTTACCCATTGCAAATACTTATGAAAAATAATCCAATGCACAAATATAATTCAATTAAGAAACCAATTTTAATGAACATATCCAACAACAAGTTCACGATAGTTTTCAAAATCCAATGCCAATTACAAGAAACAACATGATGAACATCATGTACCACATAGATTTTGGTTGCAGATCAGGTATGGTTTCATTTATAGAAAGAGCACCTCACAGGACCACATGGGAATATCCACCCACTCTAATCTGGTCCTTACACCATCACCAAGGTTTTTGTTGAGAACACTTTTGAATTAAGTATTCCCCCATTCCTTGCCTTGCACCTATATTTAACATGGAGATACTTCAACCATATAAATTTTCTGCCTCTCTTTAACAACTCATAGGTGGTCAAGTAATTGGTCACTACATAACTCAATCCCAATTTCATTTATAAGGAGAAAGTATACTATATCATGGACATCAAAAAGAAGGGAACCCACTAGCAGAACATCCAACTACACTAAGTCGTCAAAATAGGCCATCTTCTTCACCAAGGTAAGTGGCTCATAAGGAGTTGGATTCAATATAAGTTTCCCCATTTTATGGATGAACTTAATGCAATGGAGATGTTTATTCCATAATAAGGGACAACTAATCAATTTTATATTCATGGACACCCACTTATTCAACTGATTTAGAATTATTCCATATCTTGACAATTTTTCTACAGTTTTTTAGGTCTTGAAATTTCAATGCATTTTTTAGGTCCTAAATAGAGTTTTTTGGCCCTATGATAGCTTAGATTTTCCCAAGGATTTCCTAAGAATCAATTGATATTGTTTTTATCTTCGAGTTATTCCTAATAAGCTATTGTGAACCCCATATGGATTTTGTATGTGGAAGTTATGACCCTAGGAATTTGATGTATTAACTAGACTCTTAGGGGCTCAAATCCCTTTTGCCACTTTACCTCCTAGTGTTAGGGTTTTGGATATTAATATTTTTTTCCTCTTAGCATCTAGAAACTTATGTCAAAATTTTATTTTGGCCTATTGTTATGGTCTTGTTGTGAATGAGCATAGCTAACACAACTCTCCTTAGAGATAAGCTACCACTATTCTAACTACTTTGATTGCTCTGCAATTTATAGTCGTTTTACATTTGGAATTCATTAATAGAATATGGGTTTTTATTTTATATAGCATATTTGTATGTGTGTTTCCATTTTGTATTTATGCCTTCATTTAATTCCTTAAATAATCCATATTAGTGGTATCAGAGCAATTTTCTCTTTGTTGTTTATCATTGCATCTCCTGGATGAGATTCATGTATCGAGAGTTGGGTCTTGAATTAAATTAGGTTGGGAAAAGTTAATTCTTCCAACCCAAGTAGCCTCACATGGTGGAAGAAAATAGAGATGATGCATTAGGATATCCTATTAATTTTTTTCTCGAGGAATCCCTCACATTATAAAGGAATGAGTTGATGGTTAATTTCACTTAGACCTTTAGAGACCACTAATGACAATGCAAACACCTTCAACTAGAATTCATTTAAGAGGTGAAACATCCTTCAAGGTACAAGTTAAATTTGATATTAATTTACTTCAAGTATATATAGATGTATATTCTTTAGATAAATGGTTAAATCTATTATAGGGTGATTACTTTGTTCAAAATAATTCTGATAGAAAAAATATCACCTTTGCACTCCTTAAGTCCCTCTCTAATCTCAAATATTGTCGAGATGGTTACTGGGAGAAACATACCAAGGATGATTCCACAACATATAGTATAGAACCCACTTGTGTATATTTTGATAATTTCCTTAAGAAGGATTTCTACCCTATTAGAAACTATGATGACCAATACATGAAAAGGCCAAATTTGCAGTCGGAGAGAAACCATATTGTTCCAAAAGTTCGCCAATATATTCCATACCTTACACTCAAAGTTGGGTATCAGAGAATTTGAACGAAACTTGATCCTAAAGTACCACATTAGCCTATATATGTAAATCTAAACAAATATTGATTTCCTAGACAACTCCTCATTGGTAGATAGTTATTGATATGTTGTAAAAATCAAGCAAAAATTAAGCAAAGGAACAAGGGGGAGTCTGGGTCCGCAAATCAACTGTAGTAGAATAATGGTACAGGTGGAATTAACTCATAAAATAAAGGACAAAGTAAGGATATCCAACCCCATGACAAAAAAATACAAACCAGAGGTAAAGAAGAGTGATGGGAAGTGAGATAAGGACACTGGAAAGTTGTGTGAGTTCCACAAAAACCCCCAACACAACATTGATGAATGTATTTTCAAAGAATCGTTGTTGCCAAATATGAAATTATGTGATTCGAACTCTGGTTTAGACTCCAATTTGGAGTAGGAAAAGGGAAAGTGTACCATTTACATGGAACCAACTGCCACCATTGCAACCACAAAGATCCAACCATAGTAGCTAGGGAATCCAACGTAAAAAGAGAACCTCTTCCATTCATATATGTGGGTGAAGGTGACTCTATTACATTTCATTGTTCATAGTGGTACCCAAAAAATATTGAGTTCAACAAAGGTCATCAAGATATTGAATATGCCAAGAATTCCACACCCACAACCATACGCCATCATTTAGTTGAGTTAAGGATGAGACATCATCATTAGTTAGTAATGTCGCACGGGCCCACGACATCAATTAATTCAAAGATGAGCTACTATGTGATTTTTCCCCACTTGAAGTTTGTGATGTTATTTTAGGACAACCACATATATGTAAATTCCATGTTTTTTGTGAGTCCAAGCCTTGTAGTTTCATTCTTACTTTGGAAGATCAACTATACGAGGAAACCAACTTACTTTTGATTACTGCAACTTCCTTAATCTATTAAAAGCATAGTCAAAATCTCATCTCTCAAACTAGGATCTTTGTCCTCTTCATGGTTAAACCAAAAGGTGAATGGAAGGTTACTACGATAACTAAAACCCCAACATGAGGCCTTTCTACATAATAAAAGTAGGTATAAAAGATTGTACAGGAATATACAGATATATTTTCCTTGACCAAATGAGTGCCTCTACACTACCAGGTCAAAAATTCAATTCATTTGTAGATACCTAGTGCTTCTTTACCTAATGGCCCAATACACAACTTCTCTCTTATTGAGAATGAGAAAATAAATATCGCATTCAAGAGATCATCCAAAAGGGACACATTTGACAGATCCCTGAAAAAAATAACATTAAGAACATATACCAAAACCCCTAGATTGATGATATTCTTGTTCAAATTAAGTGTGGCAATATCTTAAGTAAGATTGATATAAAATTATGTTACCACCAGGTTTCGGTTAAGAGATCAATGCATGGAACACAACTTTCAAGTCTAAAGAAGGATCTTTTGGGTGGTTGGTCATGCATTTTGGAGTGACTAATGATGTGGAAACATTGATGAGAAAGATGGATAATAT
Source organism: Pseudotsuga menziesii (assembly GCA_001517045.1). Classification (NCBI taxonomy): domain Eukaryota; kingdom Viridiplantae; phylum Streptophyta; class Pinopsida; order Pinales; family Pinaceae; genus Pseudotsuga; species Pseudotsuga menziesii. Next base: position 195,613 of record LPNX011157277.1, read on the forward strand.
CTTGTAATATTTCACATGAATATTTTGTTGTGATATATTTGGACAACATCCTCATTTTCAACAAAACTTGGGCATAACATCTACTAAACAGTTAACATATTTTGAGCACCTTGCAACAACACAAGTTGTATTCCAATTTGAAGTAATGCTCATTCATCATGAATAAAATTTAGTATCTAGGATATGTTATGGACGAAAATGGTGTGCATGTGTACCCATCCAAGATCGAAGTCATTCACAATTGGGAATTCCCAACAATTCTAACAACGACTCTACAACTTCTTGGGCCTCGCAAAATTCTATTGTAGGTCCATTGTGTAAGATTTTTTCCTATGGAATAATTACATCCTATGGAAGTATACCATCATGGATACTCATCACAAGAACCTACAATTCACAAAGATACTACGGGAGTTACAAAATGACTTCCAATCACAAGTGGTCAACATACCTGCAATAGTTCCACCTAAGATTTAAGTACAAGAAGAGTAGTTGAAATCATAGATTGCCTCAACCAACCTCCAATCATGGGGATAATTATCATGCTCAACTCTTCTAGACACAATACCTGCATATGGACATAATTATATGATAGCAACCCTCACTTTGTTGTTACCTGGCAAACATTGAATGCATGAAAACTAGTCTTAGACTTTTATACCTTGGACGAACATTTGTGCCATATGGGAAACCTCTATGTTGCTTCAAGTGAGCATGAGAATATGATATAGGAGGCACATTACATTCGAGTTTCATATAACTTAAACATGGATAACATCACATGAGTATTACAAAATTACTTCTACTAGCCAACGCTTCAACAAGACGTCAACATGTATATCAGATCGTGAACCACCTACGCCATCACCAAACCTACCATCAAGAAGTAAGGGATATACACTCCTCTACCTAAGATATAAATCCAATGGAGTCTTTCTTCATGGACTACATGTCCATCCTACCTCTTCAACCATGCAGAACAATGACTATGCATCTGTGGTTATTGGTTGGTTCTCTAAGATAGCCATTTTAATGCCTTGTAAGAAAAGAATCACAATGAAGGTCGCAACTAAGATCTTATTTGAGTGTGTTTAGATTCATTTTTTCCTCCCACCAACCATTATTTTGAATCAAGTTAGTATATTCCTGAGTACCTTTTTCTCCAACCCATGGTCAGTGATGGACACCAATATTACCAAATCAATTGCCTTCCACCCCTAGACCAATGGGAAAATAGAGGTAACCAATAAGATGGTTGTGCATATCCTAAGAATGTATGACCCAAACGTCCATGCACATGGGATGAGAAAATTCCTTAAGTTAAACATAGTTACAACAAATCCCTTTATATCTCTATTGGCCACAAACCTTTTCTAGTATGCTCGAGGTTTCAACCATTATACCCAATTGATGTATTGTTTCCCATTGGATATAGAAAGGAATAATACTCCCATGCTCAATTTGAGGATGATCAGGAAACCAAGTTTGTTGAATGAATCCAACATGTCCAATAACAAGTTCATAATATTTTGAATAAAGGCAATTCCAAGTATAAGTATTGCATAATTAGCATTATGTTCCACATAAGTTTTAGGTGGGATATAAGGTATGGTTTCATTTTCAAAAAGAATGCCTCATTATACCCCATCAGAAGATTCACCCACTACAATTTGGACCATACACTCTCACGAAGTCTATGGGTGAGAATGATTTTGAATTAAGTATTACACATTTCCTATATTGCACCATGTATTTAATGTGGAGTTTCTTTGACCATATTTTCCACCTCTCTTGGTCACCTCACAGGTGGCACCTATATTACCTTTATGATATTAGGGAGAAATCACAAAATTTTATTTCCTATAACTTTTCATATATTGCATCTCCTTTACATGCTGTTACAAGTGTTAAGTATTCTAGTGTGGAGGAAAGCAACATAAAGCCTTTGACACACTGAAAGAGAAGATCAGATCTGCAGTAGTGTTGGATTTACCATATCTACAACAACCTTTTGAAATTGAGACTGATAGCAATGGCTATGCCATGGGGGAAGTAATAATTCAAAGAAGGAAGCCAATTTTTTACCATTCAGAAACCTTTTCACAAGCTGTAATCAATTATCCTACCTATAATAAAGAAATGTATGCAGTGGTTCTGAGTGTGAATAAATGGAAACACTAATTGATGGTTAAGGATACAATCATACATATAAATCATCAGCCTCTACAATACATATAGTATAAAACCAAGCTACAATAATAAAAGAACTTTCGATGGATGGGATTCTTACAACAATTCCACTTGGTTGTCAGGTGTAAGAAAGGTATACATAATAAAGTTGTTGATATGTTATGTAGGCCTTATTTGAATGCATCCATTATCTCACAACAAAATTATTTAGCACATGAAATCTATGTTGAATACTATGTTGAAGATACATATTTTAAGGGTGTATATGATTCACTAACCCATGGGTCTTAGGGAGAAGAATTACATTATCATGTTCGTGACAAGTTTCTTTATCATCTTGGCAAGTTGTATATTCCACAGAATGAAAGAATGCATGTAATTAGATAATCTCATACTTCTCTTGTTTCTAGACATTTTGGGGTAGGAAAATTGTAAATCATATTCAAAGGTATTTTTATAGGCCCCGTATGGTTGAAACTGTGTCCACATATGTAAGGGGATTGGTGTTATGTGCTGCTAGTAAACCGAGCAATAGAAAGTTGGGTTTGTATACACCACTTCCTATACCCTCTTGTTTATGGGAAAGCGTCTCTATGGATTTTGCTGGGGGTTTTCCTATGTATAGAAAAGATGATGAATGATTGAATGTGTTATTGGATAGGTTCAATAAGATGTGTTTCTTAATGCCATGTAAAAATCAAATCACAATAGAAAAGAACCCACACTTGTTCTTTCAAAATGTTTGGGTTCATTTGGGGTTACCTACATCTATTTTTTTGGATCAATATCGTCACTTCTTGGGAGGATTTTGGTCCACTTTATGGGGACTAATGGACATTAATATTAAGAAGAGCACAACCTTTCATCCACAGAATGACGGAAAAACAAAGGTGGTAAATAAAAAAGCGGTACATCTCCTTTGGGGTTATTGTAACAAACATCCTAAGCTTTGGGATGAGCATTTGAATTATGTTCAGCATGCCTACAATAGAGCTATGCATTCTTCTACTCAAATATATCCTTTAGAAACATGTTTTTGGGTATTTGCCTAAATTTCCTTTGGATTTTATATTTAAGAGAGATAATTTTGCAGTTGGAAAAATAATGTTGCATATGGACATGATGAAGCAAACAAAGGCATGCAGTTCATTGAAAAAATTCAATTGATTAATCAAGCAGTGAAAGAATAAATGGAGAAGAGTAAGGCCAAGCATAAGGCTAAGCATGACAAGCAACAAGTTGATCATCATTTCCAGGTTGGTGATCAAGTTTGGTTGTATATCAGCAAGGAACGCATGAAAGGTGAAGGTAAAAAACTCAGACCAATCAGATATGTCCCATTTGTAATCTTGGAGCAAATTGGTAGTAATGCTTTCCAGTTAGAATTGCCTCCATACATGCATATGTATTTCATTGTGAATGTTGAAAACTTGAAGTTGTATGAACCTCCTATGATTGTGGACCAAGAGGAGAATATTCAATTTCATTCTATTGATGACTTTGCTCCTAAATATCTTAATGAGTTGCAGAAAGATGTGGTTCTTGACGGGAAGGTGAGATATTCATTAAGAGGATTCGAAGGAATTCATCCAAATAAATCAAGGTGGATGGAAATAAAAAAATTGAGGGAGTTGTACCCTCACTTACTTGCTAAAGAGTAATTATACTTTCGATGGTCCAAAATATTTCAGTGGGGAGGATTGATCCACAAGAATACTAAGATAAATTATCACAAATTTATAGTATCAAATGTTGAATCAAAGGGAACCATCATGTATATCTTGTCAAAATATTTCCGACGACATTTGATTCACCTCATTCGAACCCAGTATGGTATCACCTTATGAATTTTTTCTTAAACAGGTAAAAATGTAAAGGGAGGTGCCACATTCCATGCCTACAATGTGAAACATGTCCTGTACGGACAAACCACACACTGACCTGCCAACATTACATAGGTGGAAAATAGATGGACCAAATGGAGGCTTCCACATGTTAGTCCAGTTGACCCTTATATCGTTTGATCTACCAAATATTATGGTTGGCCCAGCTAGTTGAAACCATGACCTCCCCTACCAAATCCCAATGCCTTACCACTAAGTCGCTGCATGTTCCTTGTTATGTGAATTAAAAAATATATATATTTAATTTTTTAGGTCATTCAAATGGAGGAAAAATAGGATCGAGTGCTAAGCCTTCGATCCAGTGATATCAATTCTTAGCCACTTTCCATTTTTTTATAGTTTCAACATTTTTCCTTGCCTTGGATATTTCATGCAATTCCTCCATAGAGAAAAAAGGGGCATGGGGATTGTTAACACCTAAAAAAGGTTTACTGCCTCATCTACCCCATTACATGGCTCATTTGTCCATTTTCCTACCATATTTTCATTAAAACCCATAAAACCATCTGAAAAGCCTCCAAAAGGATTAAAATGCCTCCAAAAGGCCATAAAACCCTCTTTTCCTCCAAAAAATATCCAAAATTCCTCCAAAAAGGAAAAAGTCTCCAAAAAAGGAAGAAAAAAATATAAAATAATGAGGAAAAGGAGGAAAAAACCCTAAACAGCTGAAACCCTAACCCTAAACCCGCACTCCACCACTATAAATAAGTGATGGAGACCCCGTATTCCAAATCCACAATCACAAGTATCCTGCCTCTGCCAAAATTGCTCGTGAAATCCTAGCTCACCATTGAGAACCCCTTTTGGCCCATTTCCACCATTAGAGAAAGAGAAGAAGCAGCTTGAAGCTCGGAGCCATCGACTCGGATCATCGCAAAGGGCTTCACCAACCTCCACATTGGAGGTAAGATCAATAAAATAATTCTTTACCTTTTACTTATTTATGCTTCATACATGTTTGGATTTAATTTTTTTATTTCAGTTATAGCTTTTAATTCACACAACATTGAACTGCTACTAAGGAATCCATTGTCCTTAGTAGGTACTCATTCGTACAAGCTAGGGCTAAAACCCTAGCAACAGTTTTGGCGACTCCGCTGGTTTTTTAATTTATTTTATTTTCCGTTTTTGTATTTTCGGCTGTCGTTTTCGGCCGCCATAAACCTCCGTTTTTAGTTGCACAGTCGCGTTTCGACCGCGGCTTTCCAGCCCTAACCCGCGCCCCGACCGCGCCTGTTTCATTCAAACCCGTGGCCTGACCGCGTCTGTTTCATTCAAACTCGCGGCCCGACCACGCCTGTTTCTTTCAAACCCGCGGCCCGACCGCGCCTGTTTCAACCAAACCCATGCCCTGACCGCGCCTGTTTCATTCAAACCCATGGCCTGACCGTGTCTGTTTCATTCAAACCCGCGCTCCGACCGCGCCTATTTCATTCAAACCCGCGCCGCGACCGCACCTGTTTCATTCAAACCCGCGGTCCGACCGCTGTTTTTTATCTCAGATCCGCGGTTTGATTTCTGCAAATTTTGCTGTATTTGACACCAACCCCTTTGCTGCCATATTTCCTGCACCTGCACAGCCATCTGTCCTACCTGCAGTCCTACAGCCTTTTCTGCACTATTATTCCTGTTACCTTTTTACAGCATTGTTTTTAAAAAAAATTTAGTATTGTTTATTTCAGATAATTTTGCATGGTAAATTTTTTTTTCAGTATTATTTATATTTAGGAAGTTGCCCTGGCACTTCTCTTCTAGGTTCATCACCTCACAAGCACACAATCTGTCACCTAACTCAAGTGAGACTTAAAAATTACTTAACTCAACCAACATTCTAACCCCACTTGGGGAACACAAAAGAATTTTTGTAGTTAGGTAGGATCGAGGGGATAGGCTTCCAATAACACCCCTCGGTTATTTACACTTGAGACATAGTTGTTGTCCATTAGGGAACCAAAATCCCCTAGTATTTTTTGACACGGTCACAACCGGTTTATCAAAGGGCCTCTCCCTTAGGAGGGTTGAAGTCGTGAGATTGGTTCCGGAGGTCTGAGTGGAATACAGAACTCCATTCAGTAACTGCAGGGCTACCTTTCACAGTTCTCGGGATATCCCTGTATAGGGGTATTGCGGTTAAAGGACCAAGCGACATATTTACCTTTCTGGACGTGTCATGAACGAGGTATCTTAGTTGACATTCTTCTAGGATTTGACTACCCGGTGTCCCTCCCGGTAGGGGGATACCTTAGCCACTTGGCTTTCCTATTCGTATTGTCTGACTTGGATTTCATCACCTTGCAGAGGATATGTCTAATTGAGTCATAATACTTTTAGTTAGGTGTTTGCATGCTCCCTTACCTCCTTTTGGTCTAGTGAGTCCACCGGTTTTTATTTTTTAGGCAACCTGCTGTTTTTTGGTATTCTGACCATTTCTGTTGACACTCCGCCTATTGTAACACGCAGTTACAATGGGTTTTTTGAGTTGGTTGTTGGCCTGAGCGCCCTATTTTTTGAGCTCTCCTTCTGCACACTCGGTTGCATTAGAGTTTTTGAGATGATTTGTAGTTACCTCAACCCACAGAGATTTGACTCCATTTGTCACCATTGATTCCCCGAGACATTCTTGGCACCTCAGAGGCGAGCCCCCACAGCACGGTTCACTTGACACCACCCGTCATCGACACAGGTCATCATCACTTGATACCGCTCATCATAGATCTCGAGCCTTGTCACTTGACTCCACTCGTCAGTGGCATAGAGCTCTGTCACTAGATACCGACGCCCCTTATTTTACCTCCAATTCTGAGCCAGAATCCAAGAACCCCCTTTACACTGCCCCTACTAGCCCCATGGCTGGCATGAATCCCATCTTGGTAGGGACCATTGGTGGCACATCCACCACGACACCCATTACCACACCTACTTTGGGTATGCCCTCCACGGGGGCCCCCTCTACTGTTCCCCTCACGGCACCGATTCCCGCAACGGGAATACCTATCCCCACTCCTTTAGTGACCCATACTACCCATGGTGGTGCAGGACCGTCCTATACCAACTTAGTTCCCCCACTT